>OVAY01001449.1:0-29150 GCA_900406395.1 Kernera saxatilis | reverse complement strand
GCTTAGTGTCTCATGTCCTAGGGTGAACTTCATTAGAGTCTTAAATCCAATATCCAACCACTAGTCCAAGTTAATCAATTGCCTAATTCATGGTTTAGCTTCCTTAATCTTGATTGTTCATTGTTATTGCCTTTGTTATTACTTGTTTAATCTTAGTTCTTGCCTTAATTTTAAGTAGCTTAGCATTTGAAATATGAAAACAACAAAAACTTTTTGCTTAGCTTAATTAGTATTTTGCATTCTTAGTGTGTTATTCCTATCTCCTTGTGGTTCGACCCTAGATTACTACTTCGATTGTCTTGCACTTGAGGTATAATTTAGGTAATTAAAACTTTGTTCGCATCACTCTTGTAGTCTTTAATTGACCGCACCGAGTCGTTACAGGTTTGGAGTCCTCCTATGATCATATTGACTCGTCTCCTTACAGCTGGTGGAGGGTTATCTTGGTCTCCTTGGTCGTCATCACGTCTTGGAGGGTCGGTGTTAGGACACTGCCGATCGATATCACAAGGTGGGGGTCTGTCTTCTGCTTGACGCCTGCCGTTGTTCCTCTCCGTCCTGGGACGTCCTTCTTTATGGGTCCGTCCCCTGTTTTCGTCGCGTCTGTCCGTCCAATCGTTCAGGTTTATCTCCCCACGTCGGTACTTTTCGAGGAGTTGATCCGACAAAATTCTGCATTCAGCCGTGCTGTGCCCATCAAACTTGTGAAAGTCGTAGTACAGACGGTTAGTGCGGGGCGTTTCGGTTCGTGTCCATTTGTTCCATGGTTGCGCGGGTTGCGTATCGCCGACGTAACACGTAGTGACGGGAGCGACCCTGTCTCCCCGGCTTCTGCCAATTAGCTCGGTCCTCAGGTCCGTCATGCGGTAGTCCTTATTCATATGTTGCCGGGGCTCGTGGTATCCTTCCCGTGGCTTATCCTTTACGTTCGTCGGCCTTCCTAAGTCGATATTCTTTGCTCGAGCGGCGTTAGCATCATCGATTTCGATGAAGCCGTTGGATCGATGGAATGCGTCCTCCAAATCTATAGGCCGGTGCAAGGTTATCTCGTTCTGATAGAGCGAATCGAGCTTTAGTCCGTGTTTGAGGGCTGATACGNGCGTCATTGTCTACTTTGATATTAGAGGCGACGGCTTTAAAGCGACTTATGAAAGCTCGCAAGGTCTCGTTTCGTTCCTGCCTCAGTGCCCATAGATCCGCGCTAGATGTCTTCTTTTGTAAGTACATTGAGTAGTGCTTGACGAACTTCACGGTCAGTTCCTTAAAACTCTCGATCGAGCGGGGGGCGAGTTGGGAAAACCATGTCAATGCCGCTCCTGATAGGCTTTTCACAAACAACTGGCATAGCCCGACTTCTTCTTCCTGTGGTTGTAGGCCGGCTCGCCTAGATGCAACAGTGAAGGCTACGAGATGATGTGACGGGTCGCCTTTGCCTTCGTACATCGGTAGCCTTAGCTTGATAGAGTTTCTTATAGGGACGCTTGCGATATGATCTGCGAAGGGCGTTTGTTGAGTTCCCTCGATTATTCGTGCGATCTCTGGAGCGGAACTTGTCACCTGATGAACCTTTGAATTTATCTCCTGCAGCTCGGCTTTCATACATTCGATCTCCTGCGGTTGAGCTTCATATCGTTCGGTTGCGGAGATTGGTAGAGAGATCTTTATGCCGTCTAGGCCGCTTCTAGACGCATGGCCAGCTTGTTGGAATTCAGGTAGCAGGTTGCGTCAAGTGGGACGAACTTCGGCTCCTTTGCTCTGCGCTAGGGCATCCAGGATCAAGTTGAAACGGCTATCAGATGTCGCTTGTGCCGTGTGCATTTCGGCGAGCTGCCCTTGGACGACCTGGTTCTGTTGGGTCAGGTTTCGAACCATATCCTGCAAAGTTTGTTCTTCAGCCCCCTCACGCCTTTGTGTTAGCGGATCCTGAATTTGATGGATCCCTTCGTCTTCGGGTGCTTCATCCTTGTCGCCTTCACCGCTCCCAATCCTTGCTGCTTCTGAGGCGCGTCCGTTCGTACCGTTGGTATGTTCCGCCTCTGGGTGTTGTGTTTCATCAATTTGTATCCCTGGTGGTATCAACGGGAGTGTCATGTCGCCTAGATCTTCAATATCTTTTGAGAGTATTCTACCCGGCCCCACGGTGGGCGCCAAAATGTGGATGCAAGGTTAACTCAAGAGATAACTTGTTAATGAGGCTGGGTAAAACTTCTTTTATTAATCAACGATCTAGTTCTGTGTTACAAAGTGTCTGTCTCTTTTCTCGATCTCCCCTCCTACTCTTTTATACTTGGCCTCCTTTAGGGTTTCCTTCCACTTTCCTCATTCATTATTTACGAAATCTAGATTCGACCTAGATTTCCCTTCCTTCTTTGGAAATTTCGATTCGGATTGCCTCTCTTCAAGTGGATTTGTAAATCCACTTTCCGTTCTTGGAATCGGCTCGGCGGCGCTCAACTCCCCTCTTTATTCTGAGTTCATTCTGGGCCTCGGACCGGGCTGCGTGGGCTTTCCCCTGATGGGCCAACCTCCTGGGTTATAGAGAAGACGAGCTAAGTTCTCCTGGGTTAATTGCGAGGGTGCTAAACCCGGTACTAACAGTAACTATAATTATGAAACGTTCTCCTCTCGCAAAATTTGGCAGACTAGCATGCATATACGTTTCCACAGCCCAGCAGTTTCAAGTACAAAAACTTAATTTGGCAGCATATACCTTTCTTTGTAGTTTTATTCTCTGATTTACAGAAAATTTCAAAACACATAATATACGGTCAGATGCTCATGTGTTTAGTACTTTCTGCCATGTTTGCTGCATTTATGTCACTACTTAAATGATCAACTAAACGTACAAATTAATAAAGCAAGACAGAAAACTTGGTGAACAAGTTCTTGTATTTGGAGATTCATTAAAATTAATATTGGATCTTATTGTTTGAATACTCTCTATGTATTCATTATTTTATTTTTTATTTGGAAGTTTGGTCTAGTTTGAATAATAATATCTCTGATGTATATACAAGGACTGCCAGTCTGCCAAGAAGGGAAGATAAAAGATGGAAGCAAATATGTAAAGCGAATTTATTAATCCTACACGTAAAAATCATATATAACTTTCTTATAAAGTTTTACTAGATCGTGGTATGAGTCACATTTTGAAAAAGAACATACAATTAATTGTTCGGTTTCTAAGAAAACCATTATAATATCCGCTGGAGAAGAAAGAATCATGAGTATGGAATGTTTGATCAGGAACATCTCAGTAAGTCAAAAAAATCATTCGGGTATATCATATGACGTTTTAATTATGTGATTTATTAATTTGTCTCTTCGTTATGAGACGTGGTTAATCGTGATCACATAATACCCTGAAACTGAACGAGAGACGTTATCAAACCGACCAAAATACCCAAATAAGCTTTGACCTTATCTTATGCAAAAAAAAAAAAAAAAAGCTTTGACCTTATCCCAAGTGATCAAAATACAGATCCCACTATATATTGACTCAGCTAGGGCAAGAGTTTAACACTTTGAAATTAATTTGCAATGTGGGATTTTAAAACGCTGATCGACAGAGTTTGCTGAATCAGTTACAAATTTATAATAATATATCAACGCACATATCATTTAGACATTTACGTCCTATTCTTGTTTTTTTTTAATTGTCATAAAATACCAATAAAATGTAAGTTTCTAAATCTTCTTGTTCCTTTGGGTCATCTGAACAGCCATTATTATTTATTTATTTTTTTGTCAGACTTAATATCGTTATTTTCTTAACAAAAACAAAAATCGTTATTAACCTACTAATCTCTAAGCGTGTATATTCGTGTGAGTAGTTTCAGCACCATTAACAAAAAAGTAGTACTACTCAACAGAATCAACACGAACGTACGTGGATTTTCTAGTTAAAATAACCAACANTATATATATACTAAAAACTATTTTACCTATTATTTAGTTTGGTGTTCAATTAATCTAAAGATGATCTAGCGAAAATCACCAAAGCTATATATATACTAAAAACTATTTTTTTAGTCAAAACTTCACGAAAACACTATATTAAAACGATAAAAACCCTTATAAAAACCATAAAAACTAAAGTTATCATTCAGAATGATTTGAAATTTCTTATTTTTCATAAGTTGATTCTCAAACCGAGATCTTACTTTCTGTAATTTTGAGGATTTCCGCAAAAATCTAGTCTCTATTTTTAAATATCTTATCATTTATGGTTTTTTATATATACTATAGTACTATCCATGTGCAGCTATGATCTTCAATTACTGATGGTAATCTCCAAAACAAATAATCTAAGTTTGAGTGAACCGATTGAAGTGGAAAAAAACTCATACCAAAATATATTTTGGATAGTGTCCATGTTTATAAGGATCTTCAAAAGTTGGGACTTTTTGGGGTATTTTTAAAAGTTGGGACATTTTGGATATTTTTAAAAGTTGGCATTTTTTTATTATATTTCCATATAAATATAGTAGTGCCATAGGCGAGAGTTTCCATTTTGTAAAGGTGGACATGGCCTATACATTTATAATAACATAAATACATAACGGACATATATATCATTTAAGTCCTATTCTTATTATTTTTTGGGCAATTCTTAAAAATATCATATTTTTAAATTTTGTTTCTAAAAATATCATAGCAAAAAATTTTTTTCAAAAATACCATCATTAGTTTTAGTTTCTNTACCACAATTAGTTTTAGTTTCTAAAAATACCACAAAACTAAAAATTAACTTTAAACCCTCAAAACTAAACCCTAAACCCTCAAAACTAAACCATAACTCCTCAAAACTAAACCATAACTCCTCAAAACTAAATCCTAAACCCAAATTAGTGAACCCAAACAAAAAAAATTAAATTGTAAAACTTTAAAATTTAGTTTTAGTTTTGTGGTATTTTTGAAAACAAAAATATAGTTGTGATATTTTTAAAAAAAAAAATTTGTTATGGTATTTTTGAAAAAAAAAAATTTAAAAGTGTAGTATTGTAAGGAATTAACTCTTATTTTTTCTAGTCATAAAATACCAATAGGTCCAATACCACGTATTTCTAAATCTTGTTGTTTCCATTGGGTCATCTCTCAACGGCCACTAGTATTAATATCCTTATTTTATTGTTGGTCTGAATTAATATGTTATTCATCTACATTCATAATCGAGTTCAGTCCACACGAAAGTGGATTTTCTAGTTAGAATAACCAAATATTTATCTATTATATAGTTTGGTTTTTAATTAATCTAAAGAAGATCTATTAAAATCAATCCATAGATGACAAAAAAAAAAAATCTAGCGAATAAACTCCAAGGCCCTGGCCTATAAAATACAATTAAACAGACTTGGTAGCTTCAAATAATCTTTACACATTCAAATCTTTATTTGTCGCACANTTTACACATTAAAATTTTTTTTTGCCCCAAAAAAAAAAAAAAAAAAAAACAATCAAACAACTTTTTCTTTCTTCTACAGACAACAATTTCTCTTGCCTCTGCGATGACTGCCTTTTCTCGCCTCATCCAGCGTCCCCGGATCCAGCATCGAGTGTTCCTCAATTTCCGAGGAGATGAAATTCGCTATGGCTTCCTCAGCCACGTCGCTGCCGCCTTTGAACAACGAGGAATCGATTTCTTCGTTGACAAAGACGAACAAAAGGGAAAGGACCTTAAACATCTCTTCAATAGGATCGAGGAGTCGCATATCGCACTAGCAATCTTCTCCAAAAGATATGCAGAGTCGCAATGGTGCTTGAACGAACTGGCGAAGATGAACAGTCTTGCATACAATAACCAACTAGAAGTGGTTCCAATCTTCTACAAGGTGAAGGTAGATGATGTGAGAAATCAGAAGGGAGAGTTTGGCGACAACTTTTGGAAGTTGGCACAGGCTTCAACTGGTGAAGAGATCAAGAAGTGGAAAGAAGCTTTGGAGTCTGTTTCCTACAAGATGGGCTTGACCTTATGCAGCAAGAGGTACTCTACTTGATCTTCATATATATATACAATTTCTTTTCTTTTTTTTGTGACTTTTGAGTCAAGAAATAAGCCGAAACCGAGTTTAATGGAATAAACCAAAACTGTTTGTCTGATTCTGGAACAAACAAAGATGATTAACGAAAAAAATGATGGGACTCTATCAGATTTAGAATTTTAGGTTTGTTAAATCAATTTAGATCTTCTATAAATCGATGAAAAACAAAAAAGATCTTCTATAAATAAAAGTCAACGGCATAGTTTGAAATTTTCTTTGTGCGTTCTATTCTATTCAATTCAATATTTGTTAGAATTGGATCGTTTACCCGTTAATTAAGATGCAAATAAAAATATTACAATTCTCGTATAATATTGGGTATAAAATATAATAATTGTGTAAATATTCATTTTTCTAATCAACTTAGTGTTAATTCCAAATGGAACCCTTTATAACCTTTTGTCAATTGGGTCCTAGGCTTAATTATGTCTAATTATTTGGTTTTTGTCATTCCCATTCTCAGCTCAGAAGCAGATTTCATCAAAGAGATGATTGAAGAGCTGGAGAGAGTAGGAAGCAGAATCCCAAGAGAAGAGATAAAAGATCACAATCTTGATCTTTCTTTAAGAAAGGGAGGACAGGTAACTCTCTTCGAATTCCCCTTCAGCGATACTAGCAACACCAGGATGTTCTATTGAAACCGAATTCGAAATGAGCACCAAACATATGCCGAAGTAGTCCAGAGCATTGTGGTCAAGTGGTAAGGATATGAATCATTGTTTTCGGCCCATTTGCATAATCGGAGAGAGGATCTATCCGTGGGCTGCACCTCCTTCAAGGATTAGTTTGCACCCCTCCATAGGCAGATTTATCCTGAATTATCAAAAAAAAAAAAAAACATATGCCGAAATAAATTAGGAGATAATATCTCACACACATCTCTTTTGTCCTGAATTATGAAAGTTCTCACACACATCTCTTTTGTCCATTCCTCTGTTCCTGAGCATCCGCATTGCAAAGCCAACCAATTGTTATACTCAAACTGTAAAAAACGCAAACACCAAAAAGTTCAAGAAACAACATAAAACGTTAGGTTTGGTCTCGCAGCAGAAACATAAAAAGTTAAATAGATTCTTACTTGGGTAATTCCCAAATAGTGAGTATATCGCTTTGGAATCCCTTGGCCTTCAAGTTTTGCGTATAAGGTTTCGATTTCCATTAGCATATCTTCCTTTGAAGGAAGCGTGATCCGACCCGATAAAACACCAGCAATCCACTTGCTTTGCAGCTCAAACATAGGGAATGGAGACGGTACAACCTGAAAATCAGGTTTGTTACGGATTGTTGAAATGTAACAACGTCGGCCTGCGATTTCGGGTAATTCGGACCAAATCGGTTTGGTTTATTCGGTTTGCGGATAATTCGAGTTTCAAAAATTTCACCGAAATTAACCAAAATTGAAAAAACGGTTCGGTTCGGTTTAGGTATCGGTTTTTCGGATAATGATTTTTTAATCGGATAAAACCGGGTAATTTTGGATAATTCGCATCGATTCAGTTAATTTCGGTTCGGGATTATATATATTTATAAATATTGTTTAATTTCGGTTAATTTGGTTTTTTATTCAAAAAGGTACCTCGGTTCGAACCGAACAGAACCGAACTGAGAACCGAATCTATTTTGAAAACTTGCCGATCAGTTTATTCTCTCCTAACAGAAGCCGAACTGAAAACCGAATCTATTTTGAAAACTTGCTGATCAGTTATTCTCTCCTAACCGAAACTGAACCGAAAACCGAAAATCTCAGTTCAGTTCGGTTCATACTTGTCGGTTCGGGTAGAAAATGCAGGCCTATAACAACAGATCAAAAAGTCGAGTAAAAAAAGTGAAATTATATTAGGGTGATTTAAGAATTGTGTACCTTCCATGGTATCCCGACGAAGGAGAGCTCCGGTGATAACCTTGGAGGGAAGATGTGTTTGTACAATGGCCCGACGCGATTATCATCCACAGTAACCCTTCCATAGGTTTCAAGAAACGGGAAATGATACTTGTACCTTTAAAAAAGGAAAGAGCTTTCTAAGGTTTACGACAATTTCGCATAGAATATAACAGTAAAACTCAAAGCAAATGAAAGGATACGATACCCAGTGCAATGCATAATAACATCAACCAAAACTGTTTTCCCATTCTGAAAAACCACAGAACCATCCGTATGGACACGATCAATCTGTTGTGAGATTCAAGAAAACATAAAACTTTTTTTTTCTCCTGAACAACGAAAATTACAATAAGTTTTCAAATTTAGCAGCCAATGAACCCACCATCGAATGCATCCATAGGTTAATGTAACCGGACTGTTTAATAAAAGTATCAGCTGTATTTGATCTACAAGCCACGTGAACCTCTTTGGCAACTCTAGCAATGTCTCTACTTATATCATCAGCACTTGCAGAGCTCCCAATAAGCACAACAACCTATAATCAAATGCAGCACAATATTCACATGAATCTGATCTTTTACATAAGAATCTGATCTTTGAATGGTTCTTGGAATACTTGATCTTTGAAGGGCTCGGGAATACGGTAGTTATGGCTATGCATCTCCTTCCCTGGCCAAGAACTTATCCCTGAAATGATCCTCGAGGAAAATCACAATCAGAATTATCACTAAAGCTTGTTCCTACTTCGTATGAAATTCAAATACCAAGCAAGCCGTGAGATTAATAACCGAACCGAGAAAACACCGAATGAAAATTTTCGGTTTTGGGGTCGGTTTCGGTTCTCTCAGCTGAACCGATCAGAAGGATATTAATTTCACTTCGGTTATCCGAAAATTTTGGTTCGGTTTGGTACAAACCGATCGTTTTCTCGGGTAATTGTTTTTTTTTAATTATCCGTATCATACTAAAATTAAACCGGTTTTTACTAATACATGAATTCAACGACACCGAATAACTCTAATTTATCCGAAAAAAAAAACTGAATTTAGCAAAAGAAAATTGAGTTAACCGATATTTAGAAAAAAAAAAAAAAAATCGGTTTTGAATGCAAAACCAAAATTAACCGCGAACCGAACCAAATTTATTTTGGTAAATTTTTGCAAAACCGGAAAACACCGAACCGAACCAACCCAAAAACCTGAAATTGCAGGCCTATACCAAGCTATTGAAGATCACAAATATTGGATGCATTGCGCCAAGAGATGAATCAAAGGGAATTTACCAGGAATTTCAGCGAGACGAGGTTCAATGTAATGTCCATTACAAACAACAACAGCATCGTAAATCTCATCACGATGAACTTTCTTCTCTTTCTCTGTAAATTCAATCCTCCATTTTCCGATTCCTTCCTCGCCGTCGCTTTCCGCCGCCGGAGAAACACGCGAAACCGCCGTCTCGAACCGTATCATCTCCTCGATCCCGAACTCTTTGGCGAACTCTTGCAGATACGCCAGAACGTCTCTGTGACTCGGAAACCTCCTCGGATCTCTTGATCCGGAGACGCCGGATCGGATCACGAACGGGAAATCTCTGAATCCCATACACTCTCCAGGGAGGTTAGTTCGAAGAGAGCCATAGACGCTCGAGTGAACAACGGGTCGGGTCGGGTCAACGCTTAACGGATCCGGTTCGACTTGATCGTTGTAGATCCAAGTTCCTCCGACCTCTTTCTGCCTCTCGAAGACGACCACCGAGTGACCTTCACGTCGAAGCTCTCTCGCCGCCACTAGACCGGCGGCTCCAGCTCCGATAACAGCCACGTGGCGAGATTTGATTGATGATGAGACCGATGCCATTTGGGTTTTTACGAGACTCAATCATTTTTCTTGGGTCAGCCATGGAGATTGTTTTAATTAAAAATGGCCCACTAAAGTCAATAACCACAATTTTCTTTACCCAAAAACCGAAATTAAACCGGGTGAGAATATAAAATTGAATTTGGAACTAAACCGGGTGTGAACGTTGTTTTAAACCGGAACAAGCTTTTTGTTTAGGGTTTGCAATTGAGAAGGTGATGACTGATTCATGGTCCCTTTTCCTTGTATCTTGTTGTGATATGTTTGTACCATTGTAACTCTTTAGAACACAATTTTAAAATGGATTATTAGTTACTGAATTTTAATTGATTTATAGAAATCCAAACAAAATCATGTGTTATTAAATTAGTGATTTCTAGAAAAGTTTAGAAATCACGTTATTAATTATTCAAGTTATTTATTTAATGATTTTAAACACTAGTTGAAACCTAGTGTTATTTGTTTAATGATTTATTATTGGATTTTCATAATATATATTGGATTGTAATGGATTTAAACATGTTTTTTAAGTTAAAATATAAAAAATCAAATCCAAAAGTAAAACTTGTTATTTTAAAATTTACATGTCTGTGAAGTTAGTCAATTAAAATTTAGTTTAACTTTAGTCAATTAACATAAATTTATAATCTATGTTAACTTTAATTTTTTTTAATTGTTGGAGTTCAAAAAATTTAGTAGGAATCAACCAAATATTGCAACTCAATTTAGTAACAATGATTAAAAGAATAAAAACTTATGAACTGTATGTGTTACAAGCATAAGTTTATTTTCTGTTGAACTCACAACAATAAGAATCAAACGAAATATTACAATTCAACTCCTCAAGCCATAATCAAAGAGATTCAACTCCTCATTAGAGCCAAACTTGCAGGTTTAAATCCTCGAGAGGACAATCTAAGCAACGTGCATGCATCGTCTTCTGCTAAACATCAAAATTTCTTGGGCACTTGATTCACATTCATTCAGCCGTGAGAACTCTGCAACATGATCTTATTCAAGCTTGCTTCACTTGAGTTTCTTTAAAAACAAAATACTTTTGCTATTGTTTCTATTTCTGCTCTTTCAACGTATGTAAGTTACAAAAAATGATGTCTCTTTTTGGGAAAAACAAGATGAATAAAATTTGAATTAAAAAAAAAAAAAAAAACAAGTAGCTATGATATAGAGTTTTTCTTTTCTTTTTTTTTCGTGGGTGATCCAAACAAGCCCGAGATATGGAGTTCATGCACGAGGAAAGGGAAAGCCTAAAGTGGGAGCCATCGATTTTTAGGTTACGTTTTGTACAATTTCTTATGAAAGACAGTCCCTCTTGTCTCTCAAGGACAAAACCATCTTCTTTGAGATACACTCTAATCCCTAAGGCATCTTTCCACTCTCTTAATTTGATCTCCACGAGAAACCTTTGCTAGCTCCCAAAATCTGTCACTAAACAGTGTTTTTCTGAATAAGAAATTTAATATAGAACTTTTGCCTACAAATTATAAAATAAATTATGTCCCTATTGTATAATTTTGAAACTGATGGGTTACCTAGTTAAGAAATATGTTTAAAAAGAGAGAAAAAAACAAACTTATGTGTCAGCCATCAAATACGAACAAGTTGTAATAAGATTTTGAAATCAAATCTAGTGGAGGACCTTAAAACAAACAACGAGAATAAAATATTGAAAGTATATGCGTCTCGGGGACAGGGTTGTCTCCTGATGTGTTCACATGTAAATATTCACATACGCGGGAGGACCGGAACTAAGAGACGGGATAAAAAATTTATCACGTGTTTTTGATAGAAAAAGAAAATATAAAAACAATTTACCGTGTTTTGTCGTAGACCGCAGTTAGAAAAGAAAGAGACAGATAGAGTGTGGTTCGTTAATCTTTTATACAAATTTTAATTATTATTATTATTTGTTTTTCATTTCTTAACAATTTATATGTAAGCATGAATATTATTATAATATATGTAAGCATGAATATTATTATAAATTATAATATATGTAAGCATGAATATTATTATAAATTATAAATAAAGTACCTATAGTCAAAATAGCTTTATAAAATACACCAAAGTGTCAAAAATGATTTTATTATTTTCTCTTTCTATTAATCATTTATATAATTTTCATAATTAATTTTTAACAAATAAAATTTCTCCACTTTTTAATCTTTTAATTTTTTTTCAAGATCAAGTTTATAATTTGTAAAATTATTTATAAACTTATTATAGTCATACATTTTTAAATAGTAAAATAACAATTTTAGCTTTAATTTTTTTATTCTTCAAAATTTTTAGAATATACAACACTAAATAATTTATTTTTAAAAATTGTTAATATCAAATTTAAAGTTAAAATCAAATTTTTATAGAGAATTATAAATATTTATCTAATTTTGTACCGCTTATTGCATTTTTACCATTCAAATATTTGTACCGTACCACACGTTTTTGGCTCTGACTGGTGACCAATAAAAGAACAATAAGAAAAATGAGAAAAATGAACAAAAGAAAATGGAACAACGAAAATTTGAAAAACGAAGAGAAATATAATTGTTCTTTATTGGTCATCTCCAAAATTGATGGGAAATATTCTTGTTCTAAATTTTGCAATAAATAAAAAGAACGAAGAAGAACGAAAATGAACTCATGGTACCAAATGTAGCGCACTGCTTAATCCATTTGTCATGTACCGCCTGATCTATTGTCATCATTCGAAACCTTAATTATTTCATATGTTTTATTTTAAGTCATTTGTTTCATCTTAGATAATGTATAAGATTTTTGCACATATAGTAAAAAAATCATAGAAAATTTATTTATATAATATTTTTAAAATAAAAATATCATTAACTAAGATTAATTAATTTAACCAATAAGAAAATAGATTGCAGGATATAAATGGTAAAAAATATTAAATATATTTAAATTTTTACATAAAAACTTAAAAACATCACTTAATTTAAAAGAAATAAAAATTCTAATATATCACTTAAAGTTAAACGGATGGAGTAAAATATTTTAATAAATATAACAATTTTGCAGAGAGCTTTCAAACGACTTTGAAACGTCTTCATCATTCAACATTCAGAGAAAAAAACGTTTCTAAGTTAATAAATCTAATCCACAAGAAATACACGAGCTTTTGAAAAATTGAAGACCGCGTGAGCCCGCGTAACCTTTTTTGCTTATTTTTGGTTTTATTCAGATTCCAGACCTACACTTACTTACTTACACACTTGTCTTCTAGAATCCAGCAGCAACATTCTCTCTTATTTTTGGTTTTATCATCATCACGACCATTTCACAGCCATGCATGTTCTCTCAATTAAGTCATCGCCATTAGCATCCCCAACTAACTTCGTTGGTAGACTTCTTGAACTATGTATAAATATCATCAATCATCGAGACCAAGACTTAATTACGTACACATACAATGCATCAGTTCATATAGTCTCTCACCGCCAAAGCACTACATTATAGTTTCTCCCGATGACGATCTTTTCTACCACGGACTTTCCTCGAGTGTTCCTCAGTTTCCGAGGAGAGCAGTTACGCTATGGGTTCGTCAGTCACCTCACTGATGCCTTTAAGAGACAGGAGATCATGTTCTTCGTAGATAAAGACGAGCAAAGGGGCAAAGACCTGACAAACCTCTTTGTAAGAATCAAAGAGTCCAAGATCGCTCTGGTTATCTTCTCTAGCAGGTATTGTTAAGAGCTATGAACATGAAGTTGATTCAAATAGGTAGTGGTTCCCATTAGGTGCATAGTTTTCTTCATTGCTTCACCTTATGGCATTAGTCTGAGTTTTGGTCTTGTGTTTCTAGATAGTGTACGTACCTTAGTCATACATGCTCCATCTTGTATAGATCGATGTTGTATTGATCGTATGATGGGTATAACCCACAGGTATGCGGAGTCAAGCTGGTGCATGGATGAGCTGGTGAAGATGAAAAAATTTGTGGATAAAGGGAAGCTTCAAGTCATTCCCATCTTCTACAAAGTTAGGGCAAGAGATGTAAGAGGACAAACAGGCAAGTTTGGTGACAAATTTTGGGCACTAGCAAAAGTTTCTCGTGGAGATCAAATCATGAAGTGGAAGGATGCCTTAGAGGGTATCTCAGGCAAGATGGGTTTGTCCTTGGGTGACAAAAGGTACTACTCGTGCTTATTCTTTTTATTTTCGTTCTTTTTTCGGTTTCAACTATTATGAACAAAAAAAAAGGTCATTAACATAAGTTACATAACATTTCATTAACATAATAAAAAAGGTCATTTCATTTTTGACTAAAGGTAGAAAGGTCATTAACATAATTTAAAAACTCATGTGACTATTATCTTAATTGTTAATATTTTAGCGGGTATAGTATTCAATTCCCTTTTTTTTTGTTAAAACTTTCGAATGATGTTTTGGAGAAAACTATGCTAAGGGGTTGACCAAAAAAAAAAAAAGTATGCCAAGGGACTTTGATCTCTGACTTGTCTTTTATGTAAAACATGTGTAGAGAGCTTAATTAAGGGTTAGTTAAGAATTGAACCCTTAACATACTGCAGATGTGATGTACGTACTCCAATATCTGCTGCTCTTTTATTTCATTGATCTTTCATCTTGTGGATGCATTGCTATTATTTATTACGTGGAATATTTGCATGCAAGAAAAATACATTCACAAGATATATCTATTAATTAAGTTACAATATTTGGCAGCTCCGAAGCTGATTTTATCAAGGAAATTGTTAAGGAAGTTCAGAGAGTTCTAGTTTCAGTTGAACGTGAGGACGCAGAAGATCATCATTGTAAGAAATTTATCCAGAATAAGAGGATAAAGATTTGTCGACATTTTCCAGAAAACGATGAGAAAAGTCTTGAAAATGCACATATGGATTTCTCCAATGCAAAAGGTCAAGAGGAGCAAACCCAAGAAGTTATGATACTTCAGCATGGTGTTAAATGATTCAAGTACA
This sequence comes from Kernera saxatilis, assembly GCA_900406395.1. Classification (NCBI taxonomy): domain Eukaryota; kingdom Viridiplantae; phylum Streptophyta; class Magnoliopsida; order Brassicales; family Brassicaceae; genus Kernera; species Kernera saxatilis. The sequence continues at coordinate 14,392 of OVAY01001449.1, read as the reverse complement.
TACGATAGAGGCGCAAGAAGCTTGACTTCTCGTTTCAAAAATTTTTGCATTGCATAGTTGTTTTTGAATTATAGTTACCACTTTTTTGGTTTAAGATTTTGCTAGTGTTAAGTTTCATGGGCTTCTGATGCAGTATAGAATTAGGATAATTTCTAATTATTTGTATTTGTATTTATATTTATATTTTAGGGTTCTTAGGGCTTTTGACTTTTCTTATAAAGAGCTATATATGTTTAGAGTTTTATTCAGTTGTTGATTTTTAATAAAAGAGTTTAGGCTTTTGAGAAGAGAATTTTTTATCCTTGTTTTCAAGACGTATCCAGATCTTAACGATTCAAGAAATAAGTCCCAATCGATTCCTTTAAATCCATTGGTTGAGTTGATATCGTTGCTTATGTTCTATCAGCTTTGAACACAAAATCAATCTATAATAAGTGAATTGGTCCATATCAATATAGAAAATCGTTCCTAAATCATAATCGCTCAATGCAAATAGTAACTCATCACAAAATTGTCGCAATATATATGACGATTTCTAGGCAAATGTAATTTGTCACTAAATTATCGTCGCTAATTCCTCGGTACATTAACAACGATTTAGCGATGAACACAATCGCTACTATTTTTAGCAAAAAAAAACAAAAACACAATCGCTACTTACTGCGTCTAAATTGTCATCGCAATGATAGTAACTTACGACGTATTAGCGATGATTAGTAATTTTTTACTATTATTTATGAATTATAAATAGTCATCGCAATCCTAACGGCGAATTTGTGATAGTTTATTATTTTCAGATATAATCTTTAAAATTATTTAACAAAAATATATAATAAAATGGCTCGACGAAAGTGATTATTTTGATGAGCTGGTTGGTGAAATTTCTATCCTCCAAGTTGGTTCACATCAGGTGGCCGATGATGGTAAGCTTGTATGGGCTGCTGGTGGGCTAAATGGATGGGCCTCGGCCATCATCTGATTTAGGCAGTTTTTGGGCTGGTTTCTCTCGAGCATTCCCTTCTCCAAGTGGTTAGTCGAAGGTTCTTTAATGGATGGCCTTTATTTATTTCCTTTTAGTTTATTTTTTTTTGAACATCAAATACCTTTCATTTTCTTTGCCCTATCAATAGTTATTCTATCATTCCCCACCAAATCTCAAATGTCTCACAGATATTCATTTTTATTTTCTATTTTTTTATTTTTATAATATAAATAACATTTTGAATATTTCAAATTTCCATGAAATTACCACACATTAAAAATAACAAACCTTTACCATTTATTCAAGTTTACAAAGATCATAAGTACTTAAAGCACTGCAAATAATTTAATTTTAGTAAATTTAATCTTATTTTATCATGAAATCATTTAGTCAACGACATAGATTAAATGGAAAATAATAGAAAATAAATAGAAAATAAAAGTTTTGTTATGTTCCAATCTGTTTGGCATATCCGTTTATATATTATTTCTCCTAAACAGGGTTTTAGACATAGATGACGTCAATAAATTCATCGCATAATCTCTCTTCCCTTCTCTTCTCACACTTCCAACATACACAATATAGAATGGAGATAGAAAACATAGGTCTTGATGCAAATTGATAAAAAAAACTATCTTTAAAGCATTTTTATTGAAAATTTATCACTTGAATATTTCACAATTTTATATAATAAAAAAATAAAAAAAAAAATAATGAAATTTTCAAATGAGAACCTTTAGGTTTCGCTACTTTTTTTGGACTTGAGTCATTAGGGTAAAAGAACTACTAATGAGCTTAACTCCTTTGGATCTTTTAAATGGGCTTTTCAATTAGGTTTGGAGTTAGTGGACTTGAGGTTTATTGGTTAAAATAATAATACTTTTTTGAGTTTAGACTTTGGTTTTTTTGCTACACACTATAATCAGGTCCGGCTCTGTGCATGTGACATAAGTGCATTTGCACAGGGTCTATATCATTTTATTCATTTTTTTGTATAGAAATAAGGCCCGGAATATTTTTTTTTTTAAAATATATGTTAAATAAAGGCCTTTTTTTGGTTTTAGCACTGGGTTTTCAAAATTGTTGAGCCGGGCCTTACTATAATTACGATTAGAATTTCGGGTTCGAGGTGCTACATTCTTCATACAAATACAAGAAATTATGTCCCGATTGTAAAATTTAAAAACTGATGGGTTACGTAAGAAATACGAAGGAAAATCAAATATATATGTTAGCTATAATTAAAATACGAACAAGTGGAGATAATACTTTCGTTTTTTTTTTGTTTTAATTATACTTTGGCAAAATGGCGCGCCGCGTGTAGTAATGAGAGAAAGACACGTATTTCAATATCTACCATGTCCCCAGATTTGCGACGTTTAATATTCAGATAAAGAAGTATATTTCAATATCTAATTCTTAATCCAAAAGATGGAGAATTAACACTGCGCAGTCACAGCCGCCACTTTCATTTCCCCTATCAATTATATCCAGAACCTAAACTACCATTTGTCCTTTTAAAATCCAGCAGTCACATCTTTTTTGTTGTTCAAAGTGACAAATACCACATGTTGGATTCATTTTAGTTTGGCCTATAGCATCCAGACTAAAGTTGCTACATATGGAATATAGGGGACAAAACAACGATACATCTAATAATCATAATTCTAGAGTATAAATGATAACAGTAGAATCTGATTGAAGGTGGAATCTATATGTAAATAATTTACTCGATTTTCTCTTTGATTACTTCAACAATTAGATTTGATGTCTACATTTTTTTTTGATTGATAAATTTTTATCAGATTTTATTGATGAATGAACAAATGTATCTATATAGCCGATTGTTTAAAAACCCGTGAACTTATTTTTTTAATTTTTTTTGTTACTTTTTTATTATATAAATTCACTTCATCTCGTAAATTTCTTTCATATAAATATTTAGAAGAAACCAAAAAGTCAGCTTTTCTGTTTTTAATTGTTTTTTCTCATAGAATTTGCGCTGCAGCAATTCAGCACAATTCCTCTCATTCAGCAACGAGTGACATAACTAATCAATTCAGTACAATTTTTCTCAATTACTCAATTATTCTGTCACTATTTAGACCCCTAATAGTATCAGATATTTGAAATTTAAGGGGTGTTATTCAATCATGTATTTTGATAGAATTTAAATCTAAGCACAATTCACTGTTATTCAATCGTTAATTCTAAATTTTTTATTAAAATCTAGTGTTATTGAATATGATATTTATAAACCATGTTTCATAAGATTTTAAAGTTTGATGTTATTCAATAAAGATTTTCAAATCTTTTATTAAAATCTGGTGTTATTCAACATTTAAAGATTTTAAAAATCTTTCTATAATTAATTCATTTGAAATGATTTGCCTTTGGAGTTGCATTAGTAAATGAGTGGAAACAAAATCCAAGGAATACTGCAGAGATTTAAAATCTACATAAATGAATCCTATCAAAGCTTAAAATCTATACAAATGAATTCTATCAAAATTTAAAGCTTGATGATTATAAAGCATAGAGAATTGACTTTAAATCATTGATCTAATATATAAAAGACTTAGGGGGTGTTATTGGTTATATATGTTTAATTCAACTCCATTAGATTTAAAGTAGGTCAGATTTTTAAAAATTTTGGTTTATTTAGAATAACTCATGATTCATTTTACAATCTAAAGTGTTAGCTTTTTAAATATATGGCAATGTATTCACAAAGTACACATGATATCATTTGGTTTTCATAATAGAATTGAATTCAAATGATAAATGAATTACAATATCATTTTAGGGGGTGTTATTGGTTATATATGTTTAACTCAACTCCATTAGATTTAAATTAGGTCAGATTTTTAAAAAAATTTGGTTTATTTAGAATAACTCATGATTCATTTTACAATCTAAAGTGTTAGCTTTTTAAATATATGGCAATGAACCGGGGCTTGTGGCCCGGTGGTAAAGGGGTCACGGCTGTGACTTCCGCCACCTGGGTTCGACTCCGGCCACTGGGAGTTTAACATGAGGTCATTGCCAGCTCTCCAGGAACACGTGGGACCCCGGGTAGGCCGCGCTAGTCGGGACCCACCGAAGGTGGGGCCCGGAAACCTGGGTCATAAAAAAAATATATATATATATATATATATATATGGCAATGTATTTACAAAGTACACATGATATCATTTGGTTTTTCATAATAGAATTGAATTCAAATGATAAATGAATTACAATATCATTTTAGAATGAAGTTAAAAACTTAAAAAAACAAATTATAGAATATAAAATACACATGATATCATTTGGTTTATTTAGAATAACTCATGATTCATTTTACAATCTAAAGTGTTAGCTTTTTAAATATATGGCAATGAACCGGGGCTTGTGGCCCGGTGGTAAAGGGGTCACGGCTGTGACTTCCGCCACCTGGGTTCGACTCCGGCCACTGGGAGTTTAACATGAGGTCATTGCCAGCTCTCCAGGAACAAGAGGGACCCCGGATGGGCTGCGCTAGTCGGGACCCGCCGAAGGTGGGGGCCCGGAGACGTGGGTCATAAAAAAAAAATATATATATATATATATATATGGCAATGTATTTACAAAGTACACATGATATCATTTGGTTTTTCATAATAGAATTGAATTCAAATGATAAATGAATTACAATATCATTTTAGATTGAAGTTAAAAACTTAAAAAACAAATTATAGAATATAAAATAAATTTCAGACGTAACCAAGCTAATAAGAAACAAACAAAAAAACATCCTAAAAGAGAAAAACACACATAAAAACAATATATGAAAACCTAAGTGAGAATATTGTAAAATAAGATCACCATCAAACAAAATTTCTACCAATAAATAAAGCTTGTCAAATTTATATGAAAATTCAAATCAAACGAACATACAAACATTCCCATTGAATAACAACAATATCTAGAGATAAACAAAAAATGTAGAATTAAGGTTAAACAAACCGTAAAGAGGAGATATAAAAAAAAAAATTGTGTTTATAATTTTGAGTTGGATTTTCAAGATATTACGAGGGCTGGTTACAATCTTTAGTTGGATTTTTTAATTATGAAAATCTGAGGGTTGAAGGGAATTATGGTTACAATCTGAGGGTTGACGAGGACTTTTTTTTTTTGTTCAACAATGTGGATTTTATTATTAATAAAAAATGATTATAAAATCTGAGGGTAAAATGTTAGATTTTGATTGCTGTAATTTACACATAAAATCAGATTCAAATCCATTCAAAACTATTTCAAGTCAAATGAATTGTAAAAATCTATCAAACATGAATAACACAAGACTTTAAGTCTTGTATTCAAATCTTTAATTGAATAACAATAGATTTCAAACTCTTTTAATGAATAGATTGTAAATACAAGAACCAATAACACTAGATTTCAAAATTTTTTAATAGAGATATTTTAAATACAATAACCAATAACACTAGATTTTAATAAAAGATTTAAAATCAATTATTGAATAATAGTGGATTATAAAATCTTGAGAATTAACTTTAAATCCACTATTGAATAACACCCCCTTAGGGTTTGTGATCTCAGTATTTATAAGTGAAATCTTGGCTCATGCCATAATCTCGGAGCAGTAATGACTGATTCACCGGTGATGTATGATGCTTCAAAATAACCAAAACAAATTACGAATAATTGCATGGCATAGAAACATTAAAACAATGTACGTATTTCCAAGATATGGTCGACTATCTTATATTCTTATAGGGTTTTTTCTAATTTAAATCAGGACTGGGAAAAATGAAAAGAGACTAGTAAATCAGAGACTAGTAAAATTTCCCATCTTCTACAAGGTTAGGGTAAGAGATGTGAGAGGACAGACCGGTGAGTTTGGGGACAAGTTCTGGGAGCTTGCGAAGGCTTCTCGAGGAGATCAGATCAAGGAGTGGAAGGAAGAGTGTATCTCCAACAAGATGGGTTTGACCTTGAGAGATAAAAGTTACGATTCTTCTGTTTTTGTTTTATTTAATTAGGATTTTAACTATAATTATAACAATGAATTAAGCCCCATAAAGAGGGTCAGATAAGGTAACTATTGTTTGATCGACTTGCTCTTAAAGGAAATATTTTAGTAATTCAAATTTTACGTTAATTTGTTTCATGTAATTGGTTTGTATGACATTTTAATTTTGAAAGTTTACATGAGTAGACGAATAGCCATTTATTTTTGGTCAACAAAACAATTAGATCGCAAATGGTGTATTAGGAGACATGAATGCTTAAAAGAATGCTTGAAAGAATATGAGGTGATTTTCTAATGATTTCTATCTCATCTATCTCTTCCAAATTATGTGTTACATTTAAATACTACTATTTTAACCCTTTTCTAAAAAAAAACAACTATTTTGAAAAGAAATGCAAATATTGTTTGGAGAAAATTATTTCAAATCTCTGATTCGTCTTTAGTGTGATTAAGATGATGTAAAAGATGTATGGAGATTACGGATTATAGATAGAACCTTTTTGGTTTTACTCTCAAATATCTTTAACTCGTCTGTCTTTTCCACATTTAACCACTATGAAAAAAAAAATCCTCAAAAAATAAATAAAAACACTATGAAAAAATGCCAATAATGTTTGGAGAAAAGTATACAAATCTTGTGTGATAGAGATGTATGGGGCCTACTATAATTTTGAAAGAAAAGACATACATTTTTTTTAGAGTCCAGGACCTTTTCGTCAGGTGGTAAGAGGACGGGTCTGGGACGTCTAACACGTTTCAGGTTCGATCAATTTGCTGCGTAAAACTACAACACATTGTTCTTGGACATCCACACGGATATGAGCCCCTGCTTTCGGATCCATTTGCATATCCGGAGAGATGATCTATCCGTGGGCTGCACCTCCCCCAGGAGATTAGTCTGGACCTTTCTATAGGTATGAGATTTACCTCTAAATTATTAAAAAAAAAAAAAAAATTGGAGAATAGTATGCCAAATATCTGATTTGTCTGTTGTGTAATAAAGATGATGTAAAAGATGTGTGGACTCTTATTTATGTACTACATCTAGAAACTTTTTGTTTTGTTCTCAAATATATTATTTCCTTCTTTTTCCTTTTTTGGTAACTGAGAGGTAATACATCTTTTGGATCTGGACAAAAATATTTTAAGTGGTCTAATTTGAAAATTTTGGACAAAAACCCTCATTAGAACCTCTCCAATATTTTTATTTTCATTTTTTTTTGCACAAATTACTTTATGATTAAGTGATTACAGAGATAAAAACACAATTAGACATGATCCGAAGTGTTTGCCAGTCAATTAAGATTGAAAGAAAACAGTTTAAACAACGACAAAGAGATAAATAATCAAACTTAAAAAAGTTTGGAAGCAAGTCAATAGACATTTTGAAAATTATAAACACAATCGAGGCCAAAAGAGTTTCAAGTCTCAAAAAAAAATCAACTGCTAACTGAAGATGGTCACATTTTTTTGTGACTTTGAAACGGATTCCATGCCTTCTGGACTCGTCGAAACGATTTCTGCTGTATTTTTCGGTCTCGTACAGACTGCTTCCATCGAGTGCGACCCAACCGAAAGTGATCTCCGCCTTATTCTTAGCCTTTAGGTTTGCATCTCGGGCTTGTCCGAGTATGCCTGTATCTGTTGTAATCGTTTAAGAATGAAATAAAGATATTTGAAAAAGAGAGCATTTTAGAGTTTCATCAGAAAGATGATAGTCATTCAAAAGAGTATGAAGGAGGGGATATAACATATTTCATCTGTTAGCCTATCAGACTATCTAAAGGATAGCTTGGTTACTCTCCCCTCCTTCATCGAAATTGTTTTAATTTCCTGTATTTATGTAAAACAGTTGTTTTGGAATGTTTCCGCTTTTTGTAAACTTATTGATATCAATATATTTTATTTGCCGAAAAGAAGACACAGACACCCACTAATAACCGCCACACCCACACCCATATATATATATATAACAACAAGAACTAATAATTAATTTAATTATATATTAACTACCCTTACATATATATATATATATATATATATATACATATGTATATATATATATATTATATGGTCGATTTCCTCCAAGTGTAACTCGAAAACTGGCCATTCTTGAATTTTTTGCGGTGTAGACACCATCTTCAGCAACTTGGAACAGACTGTGGTGAAGGCTACTGTTATTTTTTCCTGGACAAACATACATGTCATTGCCTATATGAGTGCTTCCATCTCTGCAAAGTGAGGGAAGAGGCTTCTGCATACGTTTCAGACCCCCAAAATGAGACATTTTACATCATCTTGAAAGCATATCCAACATTGACCAGAGAAAATGTCGGTCTCCTTCTACGACTCATCGATATAACATTTGTAACCTGCAGAGTTTTGAGATTTCTGAGAGACAATATGATCATAGTATTCCATAATCTTTTCGATCTCCTGAGGCTTTTCTCAAACTAAGGCCTCACTTTCTGCAAGTTTAAGGATCTCATCTTGAGTCCAATCCCTATTTTGGAATACATTTTCATTCTTTGCTTTACATATTTCTATATCATTCCAAACTGAGGCCTCACATATGATCCATGGGAAACTTTTATCCGTAAGGGTCGTTGGTAATTTCCAAAACAAATAATCCAAATTTGAATGAACTGATTGATGTGGGAACATTCCCATAGCCAAAGGAATATGATATAGGGCCTATGTTTGTAATTCCGGAGGGCAATCAAAAAGAGCATGATTAATCGTCTCCATATTCGCTCGACATCTAGCATACTGAGTGTCCAATATATCCCTCTGTTTTTCATATTTGCAAAAACCGATACACAACCTGTTAAATCTTGCCATATAAAATGTCGTAATTTTGCAGGGCATTTCAATTTCCAAGCATGTGCTTGAAGTGCTTGATAGTTTGGCCCTAATAATGTTGGGTGAAACCTGAATAAACTACTCTCATGTTCAAGTTTGTACCCTGATTTGACCGTATACTTGCCTGATTATGTGAAATGCCAACCTAGCATATTTTGTCTAAAAACCCTACCAATAGGAAGACTCTGAATTATTGGAATGTACTTTGGATCAATGATCGCATTAAAAATTACAAATTCCACATTAGGGTTGATGGGTTAATTAAGTGATTGACATTCAAAGAAGGGTAAAAATTATATCCCTTAGGAGTTGCTAGCATGGGCGTTTGAATGGTATCCATAGGTCATTCCACACTGATATAGAAAACCTTCGAGCCAACCTTTTCAATCATACCTTTTTTAATCAGAGGTCGAGCCGAAGTAATACTTCTCCATCCATAGGAAGGAGAGTAGGACCTGATAGGGTCTATAGGATCGGTCTTTCTATAGTGCATTCCCTTAAAAACCTTTGCAAACAAAGTCTCTGGCAAATCTATTAACCGCCAGAGCTGCTTTTCAAGAAGCGATGTATAGAAATTATCGAACATTCGAAATCCAAGCCGTCCCTCTAATTTATCCTTGCACATCTTTGTTCAAACCAACCAGTGTAACCCTTTTTGTTGCCTATTAGAACTCCATCAAATTTGACACTGCACTCGTAAGCTTTGTGGTAGTTCATTTAGGAAATCTAAAACATGACATTATATACGTTGGTAATGCCACTGCTACCGACTTAATGAGAATTTATTTGCCCTCCTTTGACAAAAAATTTGCCGACCGACCATTAATCCTATATTGTAGACATTCCCTAACAAATGCAAAAAATAAATTCTTTTTGGGCTGTCCATACTTTTTGACAGACCCAAATATGATCTCATCCCTCCGATATTGGAGATTCCTAGTATATTCTTCACCTTCTCTCGCACTGAGTCATCTACCATGTATCCACACTGTAAAAATGATTTATCAAAATTAATCAGCTGACCCGAAGCTTTCTGATATCTTTTCAGAATATCCAAAATAACCAAACATTGATACTTATTCACCTTGCAGATAAATAAATATGGGGATAGAAGATCCCCTTGCCTGAGTCCACGTGCGGAAATAATTTCACCGTGGTTGCCCATTAATTAAAACCTTATAGCTTACCGATTTAATATACCACATCATCCATGTAATTCATCGTTCAACAAATCTTAATCTGCAGAGGAGAATTTTTACAGAAAACCATTCCACCCGATCACATGCTTTACTCATGTCTGTTTTAATTACCATAAACTATGTTTATAAGATTTATTTGTCCGTAAAATATAAAACATCTCCTGAGAAAGAAGGGTATTATCTGAAATTAGTCGATCCGATACAAATATTGATTGAGTCTCCGACATTAAGGTTGGCAAAATATTCTTTAACCTTTCACATAAGACTTTTGAAATGATTTTGTATCATACATTGTACAAACTAATTGGTCTAAAATGTACCATCTTACTCGATCTTTTCTTCTTTAGAATAAAACAAATATTAGTTATTACTGGTTGTAGAAATCAGTTAACCAAATCAATTAATCAGGATTATATTAGATAGAGAATCTTGTTTTAGTCGTCGATGAATTTTGGTATTCGGTTTTTAATTAATCAATACAGGGGTTTGATCACGAAAGGCAAATTAAAGAAAAAAACTGTGGGCCCAAGACTTCCCACGTCTCTATTATTTATTTCTTAAAAACATTATTTAGCTTATGTTTCACGCCCTGTCCACAGTTTTTGTAGCAATGGGCGGCATCTATAATACACCAAGCTAAAAAAATAATGTATAATAAATTATTGTTATAAATATTTAGTTTTGAAATTAATAATTTGATCCATATAATTAAATTATAGATTAGATCTACGTTTTAGGCGGATTTTTATTCAGTATATATTAAAAATAACTGAGATAAATTATGCATCAATTCCAAAAAGACCAAAACGATAGAATACTCCATATTCTTGTTATTTAAGGCGTTTCTAGTAAAGTTGGGATTCAAGATCCGATCTAAAATTTAATCCAACCAGATCCGAAAATGGGGTATCCGAATCCGATGCGGATCTCGGATCTGATACAGATCCATTAACATAGTAACATATATAGTTCTCTTAATATATACATAAAATATTTTATAATAAATAGAATAATAATTAAAAATATCACAAAAACTAAAATTTATTTATAAGAGTGAAGTATATATCTTTTGAATACCCAAAACAAATATATTCTAAAATGTTTATAAAAATCAATTTGAAGTTTTTATATGATATTTTTTTTTTTTTTTTAATAAATATTTTTATTTAATTATTTTAAATAATTTTCTTATATTATTTTCAAATTATTTTGGCTAATTTTGTTGGATCCGGATACCTCGCGGGTATTAGCGGATCCGAATATACGGATCCAGATACCATATAGATATTAACGAATTCGGATCCGGATACCTTAAAATTTTAGAATATCCGATTTGTGTCCACCCTTAGTCTATAATAGCCATGCAAAACCAAATTGATTTTTCATATATGGTAGAACTTGACCTATATCCTTTAGTTCACATGACCACTATTACCTTAATATGTTGATTTAATACAACTTCTTCCGTATAATGAAATCGGAATATCATTTGTTAAGAAAATCAAAAACTGATGTTTTTGGTTATCGTCAACGACTTAAAAATTAAAACGGTTTGAAAACTCAATCCAGAGATGAAGAGTTTACATAAGCAATATCAAATGGATAAATTCTAACATTTTTTGTTAGATTATATGGCTAAGAGTTTGGTGAGGAAGAAAGAAAAAAGAAAAAAAAAAATAGAAACACGTAAATAGAAGCTTCATTCTATCAAATTCCTTCAAGTGAATCACGAAAGCTGACCACTCTGTCGGTGTAGACACATCTTCACTAACACGGAACAGTCTGTAGCAAACAATATTGTTGTCCTTTCCTGGGCAAACATGCATGTCATTGCTCATGTTAGTGCTTCCATCTCTGCAACCTGAAGGAAGAGGCTTATGCTAACGTTTCGGGCACCCATAACGAGTCGATGAACATCATCTTGAAAGCAAATCCAACCTAATACAGACAAAACACATGTCTTTTTCCACGATCCATCTACATAGCAATGGTAACCGGAGACAACACTGGAAACATAGGGTGCAAGACTTCTTCATTTTCCTGTGAGGATTTCCAAACTAGAGCCTCACTTTCTGCAATTTTTGAGGATCTCATTAGGAGGCCAGTCCTTATTTTTGAAAACCTTACCATTTTTAGCTTTCTATATATACCTTAAGATCCATGAAAAATACATATCATTAATAATGTTGGTAATCTCAAAAACAAGTCATCCATATTTGAATGGACCGACTGTAGTCGAAATTTTCAATACACAACGATATCTAAGATAGTGCCCATGTTTGTAACGTTGAAGGACATTCAAAGAAAACATGATTAATTATCTTCGCATCCACTCCACCTCCGCTCCACACTTAGCACACCAAGTATCACAATTGACACCTTTGTATATGAGGTTCTCTAAAATTGAAACACAACCCGTTAAAGCTTCCCATATAAAATGCCATATTTTTGCCGAACATTACAATTGACACCTTTGTATATAATGCAATTATTTTTAATTTCTAACCTATTAATATATAGATTTTCATGCCATAACAAATAAGGATAAAACATACACTAATCTAATTTTTTTGTGTATTTTAATAGATTCGAAAATTCCAAACCAATTCTGATAATAGTGATCATTGTAAAATCCATATTAAAATTTTGTATTATTCGCTCTATAATTTTTTTAAAAAACTAGTTAAAATCATATGTTATTCAATAGTAAAAAATTTCAGAACGATTTGATTCCATATTAGATTTTTATAGATTTAGAATTGTTAATTTACTAAACCATAAAATTAAACTAAACAAAATAAATATTATAATCATTTGAACTTGATAGAAAAATTAAATATTTCAAATTTATAATTTTTTTTTAAAATTTAAAATATTTTAACTTCATCAAAAAATTAAAATATTATAAGTAGAAAATTGTTTAAAATATTTAAATATATTAAAAAGTTAAAATATTATAATGTTTTTTTTTTATAAAAATTAATTTTAAATTTTTAAAACTTTACCAAAAAAATTTAAAAAATATAAATACCGACTAAAATTATATATAATATTAGATAATTAATCCAAAATACAAAATTTTATTCAACATATATTTTATTTTTATATATCCTTTATAAAAACATTAAGTAATTTAAAAAAATTTCGTAAGCTATATTACATTTTAAAGCCGTTTGAATTGTGATTATTTCGACGGATTCCTGAAGGAAAATCCGTCGGGTTTTGAAATCCACACTCCTACNCATCTCCTCATTCACAATAACAAGAATACAAAACCTAGAAATAATGTCTACTTCAAACTATTTTCGATCGTGGATGGATGGACCAATGGTGGATCCGGAGTCGAACTTATTAAGAGACGAATATGCGCGAGGTGTAGGGGAGTTCATGGAATTGGCATGTCAGCAAGCGGAAGCAAGGAATACCCGCAACTCTGGTTCAGACAATTCGCGGTAATCAATTTTGTTATCTTATTTTATATATGTTTCAATTTTGTTGAATTTTAATATTTTCTTTTCTTTTTTGTAGCAAGAGTTTAATTGGGATCCGAGTATCAATCTCATGGTCCAACATACGTTCGATTTCGTGGTGGCAAAACAGTATTCCAAAACACTTAACGAGTGGAAGCAGAAGTGGGTGAAAGGAGAGAAACCGAAGGGGCTTGATGCCAATATTTGGGAGGGATTCCAAAGGTATTGGGACGAGACTGAGACGAAAGCGAAATCCGCTACGAACTCGAAGAATCGGAGAAGTGAACGAGGCGGAAAAGGGATGGCTATACACAACGCGGGATCAACGAGCTTCCTAACCCGCGTCGACCAACTGGTAAGTGTTACTTTTTTTTTTTTAATTATTAATTTACTTTTTAATATTTTAACTTTTTTTTTTCAGGAACTTAGAGATGGGGTGCGGCCCGATCACTTGAAATTGATGGAAGACACCCACACCAACAAGAAAACGAAGCAAATTCAAGATCAGATCGTACGTGAGGTCATTGAAGCATCACGGAGGAGGGCGGAGGAGTTTCTTGCTACGCAAGCGAACAAGGGATCATCTTCTAATGAGGTTCCTATTGAGTACATGAACCAAATTGTCATCGAGGTAATTTTTTGTTATCTTATAATTATTTTTTTCTTTCTAAATTACTTTATATCTACTAACAATTGTTTATACTTGATATATAGGAAATTCCTAAGAGAAAAGATCGTTTCTTTGGTTTAGGAAACGTGTCCTGTTTCGGATCTACCTCTACTACATCTACGAGTTTCTCCCAAGATCCCACACTCGTGGAAGTGCTTAAGGAAAAGACCGACCGGATCGAGGCCTTGGAGA
>OVAY01001448.1:0-29174 GCA_900406395.1 Kernera saxatilis | reverse complement strand
CCAAAGGTTATAAATTTTTGTCTTTAATTTATTATTATTTCTTATTCAAATATTTTATTTATAAAAAAAAAAAAAAAAAAGAATATACAAATCGATCTGATTTTTTGAATTATTGGGCTTGGGCTTTAGCAAGCACTTGATATCGGCCCGTTTAATAACAGTCCACATCCCAAAGACAGCTTTTGGTGAAGAAACGCGACAATGTCGGGTAAAGATAGTTGTAGCCAGGAAGGAGATCATTAAAGAGGCAGATGTCCTTTTGGTACAACAATTATTTGGAATTAAAATGATGAGAGTCGTGAAACTGAAACCAATTAGACAAGGTGAGATTCTTTCGAAAAGACAGCGAAGAGAGGCCCCATGGGATCGAAGCTTTGACCTCAAAGTTTATGTTATTGTCTTCAAATTTTTCTGTAACTAGTAGCAAAAGAAAACAAGTTTAATCTGAAACCAGCTCAAAATGTGAAAAAAGTCATACGCAAAAGAATTTCTCCTACACTCGTTTCAATGATATATATATGCCTTTGCCAACTTTTGTTGAGGTCACGAAATTTCCTTGGAAAAAAAAAAGAGAGGAAGGTAAGCAAAGTGATGGCATTTGTTGGCACATGAGAAAATGGCTGTCAATTTTGATTTCATCAGTCATTAGACTATGGGATATTTTTAATTTTCGTAAATACGCAATTAGTTAACTATATTTGGTGATGATTCGGCTGATGGTAAATATGCACAGTCAAGTCACTTTCTTTGAGGGATTAGAAGAATCCATCGCAAACCTCAGGTTTGTTCACATCTCCTACGGTAGGGACAATGACAAGCGAACACAAACTTGGCAGAGAGAAAAAAGAAGAGAGAACCGCAAGCCAATACAATAATCGCTATAAACCAACCGCACCAACCTCTCGTCTTCGATTTCTCCCCCATTTTGTTCCGGTAAAGTCCGCGAGTAAAAACAAAAAAAAAAACTACAGAACTCGTTTGGATCCGGTTCAGTGCAGCGGCATTTGGCGATCGGAGGAGGGAAATTAGCTTCCCGGATCTAAGGATCCCGAGAAGGATTTGAGTGTGTTGATGAAAGATCCAACTCGGTGATAGGCTAAATCAGTGGAGTATCAAACGGGATTTGAGATCTTTTTTTTTTCCCTTCTAACGTAAAGTTACTGTAACATCCCTCTCGGTAAGTAAGAAGCATAAGGTAAAAGTACTGTAATACCCCTCTCGGGGAAAAGAATCAGTCGAACCGAGCCGAGCTATAGAACGTAAAATTACTGGAATATCCCTCCCGCGGAAAGGAAGCAAGTGAGCCGAGCCGAGCTAACTTCCCTCATTAACTTTTTAGACGGTTAAAAAATCTTTTAAAGCTCTTAACAGCCCGCCAATCACGCCCTAATCTGAATAACTCATTTTATATTATGGGAAAAAACAAGAATTTATTTACCAATCGATCTGATTTTTCGACTTATTGGGCTCGGGCATTACCAAGCATTTGATATCGGCCCGTTTAAAATACAGTTCACATCCCCAACGAAAACAGCTTTTGGTGAAGAAACGCGCCAACTCCGCAGAATCCCTAAATCCGAATTTCGTTTTCAATCCCTAGAGATTCTGGATTCCCGTTTCGTTCAGACCTTGTCGGGATCCATGGACGACTGATCGTGACCTAATTTCATCTCCAGAGTCTTCTTAGGTTAGTCTTTAACAAGCTACTTAAGTTCCACACTTCCGTTTTATTCTTTCTTTTCTGTCCCTTCTGAATCTCCGCGGATGTGATGCTCGATTATGCCAAATCGTTACGGGCAGCGATTTTGAGTGAGAAAATGATTATGTATAAATGCTGCTTGGGTTTTTTAAAATTCGATTGTTTCCTTTAGATTTTGCGGTTGAAAGCGATGGGATTGGATGATGATGAGTTAATTTCTTGTATCGAATTTGGGGACTTAGTTGTGATCACACGATAAGCAGGATGTTGCAAAACTGCAATTTCTTAGGATATCTTAATGTCATTTTTATATGCTCCAAAAGTAAACCTGTAGATGTTACGTCATCTTTAATCAGTGTCCGCTGTGTAAAGTATCTGTCTAGTAACTAGTTTCGGGGAGATCTTTTGATAATGTGGGTGATTTCTTATTGTAGTCTTTGAATCCCAGATTCTGATGGATATTGAAGCTAATCAACAACCAAATCAAGAACGATCATCGAGAAAGAGATGGACTGCATCTCTCGACAAGGTTTTAGCTGACTTGGTGGTTAAACAGATCCAATTAGGAAACAGACAGAACAACGTTTTCGACAGAAAAACATGGAATAGCATAAGGGATGAGTTCAACGAGCAGACAGCGCTCAACTTCAACAATAATCAATTGAGGAAGCACCTGGATGTTCTGAGACAACGCTATAATTCCCTCAAATCGTCCCATCTTCAAAATGAGTTTGTTATCGAAGATACAGGATGTATCTTGGGGTTTGACTTGTGGGAAGATTTAGGTGTAAGTCTATTTTTACTCTCTAGGTTCAAGCTTTTTTATTGCTTTAATGACAACAATGCTGGTGTTCACTCATTGTCACAGGTACAGCCTAGAAGTGAACCGGTTAGAGTTAAGGAATGCCCCATTTATGAGCAGCTTCGCACTATATTTGGTGATGATTCGGCTGATGGTAAATATGCTCAGTCAAGTCACTTTGAGGGATTAGAAGAAGAATCCATCGCAAATCAAACCTCAGGTTTGTTCACATCTCCTACCCAAGTGACTATGGCGTCAGAGAATTTATCAACACCAATTGCGCCGCAAGCGAACACAAACTTGGCAGAGAGAAAAAGGAAGAGAGAACCGGATTCAAAGACTTCTTTGGGCCCAAGCCAGACTGATGCAACAGCTATGGAAACAATGGCAGGTGCTTTGTCAGACATGTTGAGTGTATTGAGATCAAGGATGGCTGATTTGAAAACGCAAGATGACAGATTTAGTATCACCAACTGCATCAATGCGCTTGACGAGATAGAGAACGTGGATGAAGGCCTCTACTATGCAGCTTTAGACCTTTTTGAGAATCCTGGTCTTAGAGAGACCTTTATCTCTCTTAAAGCTAACAAGTTACGCTTGACATGGTTGCAAGTTAAGTGCAGGAAACTTTCTCCTTCAGTTGCACAGCTAGGTTGACTTCAAGCTATATATAGCTCATTGTAGTTGCAAGTATAGATTTGGTCTTCTGTAGAGATTTTTTGGTTGCTGATGATAAATAGTTCAGAAGGAATATAGTATCAGCTTTGAGATGAAGATACAAGTTGGTCTGTTGTATCATGTTGTTTGTTCATTACAACAGAAGAAACATTTGATTGAACTCTCGTTGGTTTTCTTTTAACTGTTACAATATAGAGGTCATGATTTCTCACAAGTTTGGTGAACAAAACAGTATTGTACAATTTAGGCACACAATGAAGAACTTCGAGAAGAGGGGAAAAGAGACTCTTTGATCTGGTTCCCTAGTGCAAGATATTTAGTCATCGTCCTTGAACTCCCTGACCAGAAAAAAAGAACAAAAACAAAACAGAAGAGCTGTGTCAGTATCTCTACAATACGTAAAAACAGAGGGGGCTCTTTCAGGTTTTTTATCTGATTCACGATTGTCGTCTACCTTCGATCAAGGTACCGAGGTTGAACACCAGAGCCTTGACAAGTAGTGCAGGTTAAGGAACCAGCACCGTCACAGTTGATGCAGTTGGAGACTTCCTTCTCTCCACCACCAAGCTCTACGGTCACGTTACCACTTCCCACACACAATCTGCATTTCTCTGCTCCACCAAGAAAGTAGTTCTTAAGACCATAATAATGTTCATAAAATAGCTTCTAAACATCACAAAAAGTCTGCTCTGATACAGTTCCCACAAATCCCACAAAAATGCTTAAAAAACTTGCAAGAGAGAGAGAATCAATTCACGTACGAGCTCCGGTTCCATTGCAGGGAAAACAAGGTTGGGTATTCTCTCGCTTAGCCTACGAAGATAAACACGAAATAGGTTAACTTCATTTCACATCAACGTACTTAAAAGCTTATGGATAAATCGATTTCGAACATGGAATCGGAAATGACTCCAATGAGAACCAATTAACCAGATCGAGCCATGGATTCGAATTTAATAATCCCTTTTACAGTGAAAGTGAAAAAAAAAAACTGAGATTGAATCTGAAGGCTCACGGCATTGTCGATTTGCGTCTCGTAGAACACAGGGATTCCGATTCCCAATGCGACGCTCGCCAATCCAACAGAAATGGCGACTACCTATAACGAAACCAAAATTTCGATAATCACATAAGATCAGTGTGAGAAAAAAGTTGATATGGCCAGAGATCAGGAGCGAACCGTGTTCGTATCGACTTCTGCTTTAATTCGGGGATAAGATTTTGCCGGCGACCGGAGATTCCTCGCCGGGAGTAAACGGGAAGAAGACGGAGTGAAATTGATGGGACGGTGAACGAAGGGAGATTGAAGACGAGGAGGAGAGGAAGATGATACAGGCATTTTCGATCTCGAAACTTCCTATTCTTCAGCTCTTGTTCGTGTGCAGAAAAACGCTTAAGCGCGCGAAGATGACAGGGGAGAAGAAGAACCAGTGGTTTTGGAGATGGTTTCTGGGTTTTGGGTTGATCTCAGCCACTAGATTATTCACTACGGCTAAGATTTCTTCACGTGGCTTTATTCGATTTAAAGAAAGGATGTTTAATATTTAGTATTTATCTCGCCTTATCCGGTTTTATAAATTGTAAATCATAATGATGACTTTGAACTGTAATTGGACAAGAGAGAATACGGTGCGAAGAGATACGGTACACCCGCTCAAAAGTAGAAGATCATAACCGTCAAATTATGATCCAACGGCCACAGTCGTTGCGCACATCTGCTTGGGAGGATTCGTAATTATTGACTTGACTATTTAAAAGACGCACTGTTTCAAGTTTGAAGTCTCAAGTAGAGAACCAAATTTTTGAAAAAAGGATTCGCAAGTCACAATCGATACGAAATACCGTTGCGTTGCCTTTCTCCATTCTTGTTTCTCCCTTTCCCTCCCTCTCTCTCTCTCTCTCTCTCTGACGCCGCCGAGAACGTAACCGTCGCCGTCTATTTCGTCCGTTTTCCGGCAGTTCGTTCGAGATTTCGAAAATCATCCTTGACGGATTCTACCTGTGGTGTTTCCGTTCGATTTCCTCTCTTTTCTTTTTGTCGAACCGTTTTTCGTAAGGTATGTTGTCGTTAAATCGTTTGAAAGTAGAAATTGCTTCTCCATATTCGTCTCATGGAAGATTGGTTTCGTCAGCGTGATCGATTGGAGTTCTGCATCAATCGTAGTTAATCTCTGCATTAATGTGGTCCTGTTTCTTCTAACGATTCATATCGTCGATTTTGATTTAATTTCTGAGACCGAGGACTCGTAATGACCCCAATAACGTTTTAGCCAAAATTTTGCTCAACATTCCAATCCTTGTGTTTGTTGAATCTGAATAGTAGTTCCCGTGTTAAAATGTCATGTCGTGATTTAATAAATGTTTTTAAGTTTGAGAGCAGAAAGATTGCCAAACGACATGAGTATCATTAATTGAAGGCTCGTGTCGTGGATTTGCTATAGATACAGATTTTTTTACGAGTTGTAAATGACTTGTGTTTAGTATTGAATGTAACATATATCTAGGTGGCTTTACAATATGAATTGTAGTTGAGACTTGAGGATGAAATTCTGATTTGCAGATTCGGTTTTTCTCTGTCTAGCAGGTGATCACAATGATTGGATCGTTTCTGACAAGAGGGCTTCTGTATGCTACTTAATAACCCTGGCCTCTTCTTTTGGGCTCCTATACACACTTGTTCAAACTATTTAATGAATCTTTCAATTGTTGACAGAATGGTCTTTGGATATGCATATCCTGCTTATGAGTGCTTCAAAACGGTGGAACAGAACAAGCCTGAGATTCAACAGCTCCAGTTCTGGTGCCAATATTGGTATATATGATAGGATCATCATGTATTCTTTTCTTGATCTCTACCTTGAGTTTCTGTTCGTTTCTAATTCTTGCTTCCTCACAAAATATCTTGCAGGATTCTGGTAGCTGCTTTGACAATCTTCGAAAGAGTTGGTGATGCTCTTGTTTCGTGGTAAGTTGTTATTGATTTTAGGTATTTAGAAACGAAGAGTTTGCACTATGTAATTGTACTATTCTCATTTCTTTTTCTGTCATGTTTTCTTTAAGGTTACCAATGTATAGCGAGGCGAAGTTGGCATTCTTCATTTATCTATGGTTCCCAAATACCAAAGTAAGTAATATCTTTTTATCGTCTGATTCCACTGGCCTTCTCTCTAACTCTGTTTCCTCTGTGTATACCATTTCAGGGAACTACATATGTTTACGATTCTTTCTTCAAGCCATATGTCTCAAAGCATGAAAACGAAATTGACCGCAACTTGATGGAGCTAAAGACGAGAGCTGGAGATATGGCAATGATATATCTTCAAAAAGCAATCAACCATGGACAGACAAGATTCTTTGAGATCCTACAGTATATTACAGAACAATCAACACCAAAACTTCAGTCTAAGGTAGTTTAATATCTCCACCTAATTAATAATTTATTCGCCACTGCATATTCAGTTTCAATATGCATAATAGTTGTTTTTAGAGGCAAGACATGATCTTTCTACGCTTCTCTGACACCTTTTTAACCTGTTAGTTTCGGTAATTTAAAATCTTACACTTTTTGTATTTGATCATATCTAACAACAGGAAAAGAAACAGACAACAACACCTGAACTTGATGATCCAACTCTTACGGCGACACAAAACAAAGCCAGTAACTGAGATAGAATCATCCACGAATAAACGCTAAAAGGCTGATTCGTGGGAAACTATTGAGGATAACACATGGTACAAAGTACAAACTATGCATCATCTTCTTTCTTTTCTTTCTTTTAGCAAACTCATCATCTTCTTTCTTTTATTAGTCTCTAATAGGAAAAAATTTCATCTAAAAAAAATGATCTTATATGGTTCTTTTCAGTTTCATATTTCAGATGTAAATGGCTTCGAAAAAAATAGAAGTAGTTTTTCAGGTTTGAGAAATAGAATGAAACTGGACAATCATATTGAAGTTAGTTTATGTAAAAAAAAAAAAAAAAGGTTAGTTTATTATTAGAATCTGGCACGTAAAAAAAAAAATATTAGAATCTGGCTCATTATGGGCCTAAACCCAAATTCTTGTCCACACGTTTAATATCGGCCCAATTCCTTGTCGGTCCATGTCTCCATGGTCAATCTTTATTTTATAATTCAAAGAAATTTAATCTGGTCAAGTATGACAACACTCTTTACGCTAACAAAAAAAAGAAGATAAAACTTTAAAACAATGAAAGTGCTTAAAAGTAAAAACAATACATATGCATAGGACCACACGGTTACAAGTTGTGACATATCATCATTGTGTGGGGGAAAAGACATCAATATTTATGAAATTTCTAGATATATCTCTTCATATTGCATTGTACGTACAAGTAACCAAATTAACCAATTATACATGTAAAAGGAAGACCAAAACCAATATAAAAAGTTCATAAATGAGTGAGTTGTCGAGATACGAATAATTGAAGAAGCATGTAAACGAATGATATATTAATCCACTATAAAAATTAGGGACCATTTTTGAATGATAGTTGTTGTACAATCTATCTACTCAATCAATTGCATTAATTGATATGAAATTTTTTTTTATTTAATGTTAAATTTATACCAAAGAAAATAAGTTACAAATGAAAAAGTTTTACCTTTTTCCTACCTTATACTTATCTAGCAAAAAAAAATGGAATTTGCGATAACAGAAGACAAATCAGAAAGCGTTTGCAATACAACCGAAATACAATTCAAGAAAAGATGATGAGCCGAGCCCTGTTGGGTAGGAATTGATATGAAGTTTATTTGTGTAGACCAGTGTGAAACTAAAGAGTGCAGCAAGAAGCCAAGAACCTCTTCTTTTTCATCACTTTGTTTGATTCTCTCCGAGCTGACCTGATGCGATTTCCCAATTTGGACTTTCCTTCTGGCTAAAAAAGCATAGGAACAAAAAATAATATAATTTTAGGTAGTAAATTCCAAAACCGGGCTTCTTTTCTCACATCTGATTTTCTACAAGTTACTTGATTATAGAATGAGTGTGCAAAAAGAAATACATTGCAGTCGTTACAAGTTTTTTAGTATTAAAATAGATCACACGCATACATGTCACACAACATCACAATTGATAGCAAATAAGCACACTTTGTGACAGTTCTTTTAGAGCGTAGGCCTATACTTGTACAGTATAAATTGGTTTTAGAATATGGGACATATGAATATGGAAACAGTAAAGTATATATACTTTTTAAGGTGATGCAAAACAGTAATAGATACAGGCAATATTTTATTTTAAGACAAGGGTTAATTATTTGAGATGATTGATACGATTATGTACGTTTAGGTCTTCAATTTTTTGGGGTGGGAGATGTAATTCAACTACAAACGGTACGCAAGAAATTAGATTCGGGGCTTGATTTGGTTCCCTTATAATGACTAATAACTTTATGATTACATGAAATGGGGACACAATTGTCTCTATTTTTTCCTTTTATTTGAACCGTTTTGCCAAACCTTTTAAAATCCCGAATCACTCGTGCACTTTATATCATCGTAAACAAATACATTAATAAGAGCAACAGCATTTTGTAACTAGAAATGTCTTCGTTTGTTTGTCACAGAAAAATATAACTTCTACAAATTAAAAAAAAAAAAAAAAAACAGAAAATTCATGAAAAAATATCCATATTTCATGTATTCAAAATAATGAAATATTGTGTGCATACGAAGCTTCTCTCTCTCTCTGTCGGTGTTTTAAAAATCTTTGTATCCTTCGTGGCTCAATATTTAATGCATATTAAAAGCACTTGAAATTATACAAATTGGGAATTGGAAGGATTCTCTTTACTGCAATACAAGATGGGTAATACTAATATAAAATTTATATAAATTTTGAAGTTCTAAATGGGAAAATTTATTAATCAAGTACCAATCCTAACGAGCCACGTGTTCATTGAAGACTCTTTAACATGCAGGAGGATTAAATTTTCTGTCAGTCGAATAAATTCCATTGTCATCAGACTAACCCAGAATTATTTAAATGCTATATGAACGTAACAATTACTTTACTTTTAGAGTTTGGTTTTGAAATTCAAACTGGTTAACAAACAAACATATTCTCGCGATCTCGCGCTCCTTTTGCTCTTTGTCTTAATGAAACCTAAAAATACAAATTTATTCTAACAAAATTTAAACCAAAATGACTTTATATTTAGTGTCTGATAATTTTTACTATTAGAGTGAAAACAGAAGAGAGAGACAAATGTTGAACACGACGAGTGACAAGGCCAAAGCGAGAGCGTGATAAATCCAAGTATTGCGGCGAATGTGAAGGCCTTAGATTTTTACATCCGGTCAACGGTCAACCCTTAAACCGTAATTTATTTTTATTGCTACAAATTGTCAATTGTCACCCTTAATGATTAATTTACTTTATGCTTATTGATGAATGATTAATACAATTACTCAAATTTATGTGTTGTGTATACCTAATTAAAAAAAATAAATAAGCTGAGTTACATTATGTTGTGAATTCTTAACTCTCACCATTTATTATGCTATAAATTACTCTTTATTTGGCGCATTAAAGTTTCTTTTAATGATAATCAGTAAATTAATAAATGAATTGTCCCATACTTCTTACACTAACTTCAAGTGTAACTCCACCACTATTTACTGTTGCAAGATTAATTTCTGACACCCACACTAAGTTATTTACGTTAAGAAAGAATTGTAGTCTATCTGACCCAAAATCATTTTCTTACTAAAATGAAGGACGACATAGTACAATTATAAGATACTTACATAAATATTGAATTTTACACCAAAACTTTATCAGTAAAAAAAATATAGCAGAATTTATTTGTAAGAAACTAAGAAATTAAAGACATTGAAAAATTCAATTCGAGACAAATAGAACATTTGGAATCCGTAATCACAGTTCCAAATACGAAGTTTCCAAAGACCTTGTCTGGTGTTTAACGAGTAATCTTGATCTGTTTAAACAAATGTTTTGACCATACATCCAAAACAATATTTTAAGATCATTATTATTATATTTGTTGTGATGTACTAAAACCATTTTAATTTTGTTATCTGGCTTACATACATGGAAATCCAAAATTTTAATAGATACACGTAGTTTAAATCACCGAACTTCCATAACTTGATTTTTTTTTAATCAAACTCGTAATAGCGAAAATTACATTTTTTTGTTTTAATATGTACTAGCGTCTATTGATAAATAGATTCCACTCAAAAATTTAAGTATAATACCAAAACAAACAAGGAAATAAATATTATACAGTGGAGATGCTTCCGTCGCTTTATTTTATTTTTATTTTTTTGCATTTCAATTAGTGACGTTGACCAAGTCAGCCCTTAAGAAGGTCAAACCGTAATGGAAGATTTATATGTGAAGCAGTTAAAGCACATACAAGCCAACCAGGCTCGTCCAAAATATTTTAATTTCAGTTTCTCCTAACTAATTTCTTGTCATAAAAAAGTAATTAAGTGTGCAAAAATCCCTTTTTCCTTTCGAGGAAAACAATAATTAAACTACACAACAACTAACAATGCAGCAACCATATGCCAAATTAATTAGAGAGATTTTTTCCGCTGACAAAACAAGATATCTGAATATAGTTTAGAGTATGATCAATTGAGAAACTTATAAAATAATTTTAGTTATTTTTTAATTATAAATTTAGAGTTAAGAACTTTTCATAAAAACTTTAAATTTAGGTGCTCCAAAATGAGAACTCTATTAGGAATTCTTAAAAAAAAAAAAAAAAAACAATCGATTTTTATTGAAAAAAAAAAATATATTTTTTTTTTCATCCAAATTAACATGGATCAGACATGTGGCACATAAGAGTCGGTTCTTGTGTTTTTTAATTAAGAACCGACTCTACTCTTTTTAACATTTTTTGATTATATAAATTTTAAAAAATGCTCTAAAAACCTTTATAATTCTCGATTGATCATGCTCTTAGTACACTATTTTTTAATTTAAAGCTTACGATTTTAATATTTTAAAATAAAACAAAAGATAAGAATATTAATGAGAAGGGTAAGAAAGTAAAACGGTAAAATAAAGAATTAAAGAGAGATAGAGCCCACCACTTTAATCTCCCTTGTTTTCCCTCCTTATTACCACATCTTGGATCCATCTTCGATTTCAACACCTACAAAAAAAAAGCTTATAATTAAAGAACCGAAAAGAAACAAAAGCTTAAAAGAAACTCTCGCATTCTCAAGAGCTTGTCTTTCAGTTTCAATGGCTTTACTAACTTTCTTGCCAGAAAACGCAGAGCCTCCAAAACACACACCACCGCCGAGCAAACGCAAGAAATGCGATAACCCCACAGAGCAAACGCAGCCGCAGAAACCGCATAAACCACATAAATCTCAGAAACCGAAGAAAGCAGTACCTCAGAAGCAGCCATCTTCATGGGACCAAATCAAGAACCTATTGACTTGCAAGCAAATCGAAGGGTCAAGAGTCCACGATCCATCCAAGAACTCTCAATCTGGTCCGTCCACGACGACTCACTTATCTCCTTCCAAGCTCGGCTCGTCGTGCAGCTCCATCTGCAGCTTCAGAGACGTGGCTCACGGTAACACTCGTGTGGTTCACAGAGCTGACCACTCTCCAGACGTAGCTAACTCGGCTACTGCTGACTCGGAGACTCGTCTTCTGACTCGGAAACCTGGTCAACACGGTTCTTCTTCGTCGTCTCGGTCTCTTACATCTGGCTCAACGAGATCTAACGCCAGCGGGAGTTACACGTCATCCTCAACGACGTCGTTTAGAGCCATGCAGTTCCGCAAACTCTCCGGATGTTACGAATGTCACATGATCGTTGACCCTAGCAGGTAATGGCTACAAAATTAATGTTGAGAAATAAAAGTAGTTGTAATTGTATTCTGTAATTTCATTTTTTCAATTTTTTTGAATTTTAGGTATCCGATTTCGCCTAGGGTTTGTGCTTGTTCCCAATGTGGAGAAGTTTTTCCGAAGCTTGAAAGCTTAGAGCTTCATCAAGCTATTCGTCATGCAGGTAAGTTTTTTTTTTTTTTTTTGTGAAAATTTATTTGACTTTATCACTTAGCTCAAATTATAGTCACGTTAAGAAGACCTTTTTTACTATATTGTGGCATTTTGCAAATGCAAATTGCTTGGTAAAGTAAAGATTTTTTTTGTATCCCTGGAAATTTGTTTAAGATCTCAGTCCATAACCTGACTTGTGAATGATTAATTATGATGATGTAAACGTACTTGTTTAGTATTTGATTGATTAATCAGCCTTAACACATGTTTTTGATGAATACGGACTTGGATTTATCGATAGATTAACCATAATGTTAAGCAATAATTAACGAACATGCTTTCATTTCATAGCTTAGACTTTATTATTTTCCTAATGGAATCAAGTTCTCAATGTTATTGTCGGTGATAATATCGATCAAATAAATTAGGAAGATTTGGCATTATGTTACAGTTTGCTATTAGAACATCAATTATTTACACAACGCATTTTGAAAGAAAAATACAAAAGAGAAGAGGAATATACATGGAGAACAATATATTCTATAGTGTCCATATATGTCATTTTGCTTGGACGGGACCATTTGTCACAACTATAACTAAATTCAATGTCCCCTGATATTATTACGTGTTATTGTCCTATTCGTCAGTACTAGAATTAAAACCTCCACCTGACGAACCGAATTAAAACTCTGGCTTTCAATGTTTCCAAAACTCAGAATTTTGTTTGTTTCTTCCTTGACTTTTTTTGCATTTTTTCCCCCCTGATTTAAGAGTAAAACGTTGTCGTTTTGTAATTGCAGTTTCGGAGTTAGGTCCGGAAGATTCGGGTCGAAACATAGTGGAGATCATATTCAAATCAAGCTGGCTTAAAAAGGACAGTCCAATCTGTAAGATCGAACGGATATTAAAAGTCCACAACACTCAACGCACCATCCAACGGTTCGAAGATTGCCGAGACGCAGTGAAGGCGCGTGCACTTCAAACTACCAGAAAAGACGCTCGTTGTGCCGCCGACGGCAACGAGCTCCTCCGTTTCCACTGCACCACTCTCACCTGCTCTCTCGGATCTCGTGGCTCCTCTTCTCTCTGCTCTAATCTCCCGAATTGCGGCGTCTGCAACGCGATCCGCCACGGATTCCAAGGAAAATCCGGCGGCGGAGGAACCGCCACCGCAACCGCCGGCGTGAGGACGACGGCGAGCAGCGGGAGAGCCGATGATTTGCTGAGGTGTAGCGACGACGCGAGGAGAGTGATGCTTGTGTGCCGTGTGATCGCTGGGAGGGTTAAGCGAGTCGATTTACCGGCGGCGGATTCTACGGCTACGGAGCAGAAGTCTCCGGCGGAGGATAGTTCGGCGGTTGGAGTTTCTTCGAGTGGCGGCGTGTTTGACTCGGTGGCGGTCAACGCCGGAGTTTATTCGAATCTAGAGGAGCTAGTCGTTTATAACCCGAGAGCTATATTACCTTGCTTCGTGGTTATTTACAAAGTTTTAGAATCTTGAATTTGTAATTTTAACTTGATAAATAATGTTTTTTTAGTACTTCCAACTTTTTAATATTTTAGGAGATTAGGTTAATCACCATTTCAGATTTGAACCTGCATCATAAATCCCATCTTATCATTCACCATTAAGTGTAATTATTAGGAGACCAAGCTATATGCTCATGGTTACAAATTCTTATTATTGGAATTATAATTAGGCCAAGAATTTCATTAGTAGAGTGGGCCAAACAAATTATGATTACGAATTTATGATGAAGTTAACGTGTGATTTTAATTTTTCTCTTGCCTTTTTTTATGTTTTTTTTCTTCCTCTCAGTTTGGGCTTTTTGACCAGTAAATGTAACTTTGTGTTTAACTACAGTAACTTTGATAGGTGTGTTCACACTGGGTGGGAATCAAATAGTGTGGGAGTGGCAGAGAGTGATATAATTGCAACCACATGCGTTTTCAGTAAATTGTTTTATTCTCCCAAGTTCTTTTCGTTTTATTTTCTAGGGGAAAGCTGATTTGTTTTTTGATAAACAGGCAAAGCTGTTTTTGAGTTAAAGAAATAAAATTAAATTATTTGGGTATATATTGTATGATTTTAATTTAGTCGTTACTATATAGTATTATTATTTAGATAAGTTCAAAATCAACCCATAAATAATAAAGGGCTTGCACGCTGAGAGGGAGCCATTGGAAGTTGGAACTTTCCTCGTTGTCAGAAGTTGCTTCATTGTTTATTTGGTAATAACTCCATTTCTCCTTGAAGTTGCAAATGAAATCAGAGATTTAGAATCAAACCATTTTTAATATTCAAGTTTGTAACAAATATGTGGAGCATAAGTTTCAATCAAAAAGTTATTAAAAATATGTATTTAATTAAAGTTGATTAACTGTGAACAATGTAAAAATAAAATAAAAATTCCTAGAAAACATTATTATTATTTAAAAAAGGGAACCCGGGAACTCAAATAAATTCCGCTGCCGGGAGTCGAACTAACCGAGTGCTACAGCGGATCTAATTACTTTTAAACTTAGTAAACTTAATTTATTAATTACATGTAAACTCAAATGGGCCTTCACATTTAGCCCTTTAGTTACTTCTTTAGGCCCGAAAGTTGTCATAAGGTCCTGAACCAATTGAACTAGACCCATTAGTCTTTTGTTTTTGTTTTTCTTAAAAGAACTTTTCACTATATGCTCTAGATCATAAAAGTAACCAATTGAATCAGTCTTATAAAATTCTTTGATGTAATAATCTTTTTATAAAATTAATAAACTATCGAGTTATTTATGAGCAATCCAGGTGGTTTAGTTTTAACTTTAAGGAAAAATTAAAGTACAAGACATAATCATAACCGTCATAAAACCTTAACTTATAAAAAAGAACCTAATCCAATAATCATTTCACTAAAAGCCTTCTATTTCTTCTGTGTTCTTTCCATGTCGCCTCCTCTTTCATTTATTTCCTCATTATCTGCCTTTCCTATGTACTTTCTTCTTCTTCTTTTTTTTTTTTTTTGTTTAAATCCAACTCTTGTTTTGTTCTATACGAATAATGTTTTTGAAGTTAAATGTTTAATTGCTTACTGGTCCCAAAATTTGTTGTGCCCTAAAACTAGGTCAAAGTTTAAATGCAGGACCACAAAATTCTGTCTGAATGTAATCACTAGTTACAGCTTTAATTATGCATTAATTGTAACGCAAATCAATCTATGCTTAATCGTATACGTTGACTAGTTCCTGGTTCGTCTTTTTTTTTTTCAAATCTAAAGAAGACTTTAGTCTAGATAGATAGATCCATGTGGTATCTTATGTTAGATTAACATTTACAATAGCAACAAAATATGATATTGTCTTGAGATCTTGCAGATGTTATACAACGAAAATAGGGAACAAGTGACATTCGTTTGTATATTTTTTTTGAAAGACTAGTTAATGTTATAGTTTAGTGGTGAATTATATATATGACAGATTGACAGTGGTCAAAACCATAGGTCAATTTTTATTTGATTTTTTTATTCAATAAATTTATAGCAACTAGTTATACTCCTGAAACTTGTAGTCTTTTAGAAACATATTGAGACGCTTAAATTGGATTTAGAGCTTTGATAGTTAAGATGGGCCCTACATATGTTCATAGGATAAACACATCTCAAGAAATTCTTTGGTGGTTTAATCATTGAAACACTCTTCTTCCATGTTTTCCTCCTTGATGAATCATTACAAATTTACTTGGGATTTTTTTAATAAGAGAAAATGAATGCTTCTTTATTATATTATCGAAACATTTACACACGTACGAGCTATAGCTTTCACCATTCTTATAGACAAACCCATAAGATCGAAACGATATTTGATAAGTAGCCATCATGAAGCTCTTCCACAAACTACGAAATATTCTCATGAGTCATGAGGCTCATCGATCTCACTCTCCCTTCCTCCTACCGTCGGCAGAAGAACACCGTAGGCTCCGGCGACGGAGAGAGGTTTGAGCCGCCGAAGATTTCGTGCAGTAGTTCGTACTATTCGTCTCACGTACACTACAGTGAAGCTATCGCAGATTGCATAGAGTTCTTCAACAAGTCTTCGGCTATCTCTTGTGATGCGAATCATGAAGCTCGTCACGTAGACGATCACGATCGTGACTGTTTTTACGTTTAGTTATAAAAAAATAAAAAACTCAAAGTAAAACATGTTTTCTTATTTTGATTTGAGGCCTTGCTTCTATTTTAATTTTATTTGAGTTATTGTGATTTTGAAACACTATATATTATAGTCATTTACAACATTATCCATGTATTTATGATTATTTTCTTTGAATTTCGAGCATTTTCATCATTTTCAAACAATCCTATTTTATAAAAAAAAAAAAATGTTGTGCCGTATAGTGGAAATGGATTGAACTAATAGTCTAATATCCAATTATTAATAGTTCAATTGCAAAAATTTGCATTAATATTTACGATAAAACATTGAATTTATTAAGAATATTTTTTGTAAAAAATAAGGACTGGAAATAAATATTTTCAAGACTCATTTACGAAGTTCATACATGTGACATTATTATCAAAAAACAAACACACACACACAAGAAAAGAGAAGAAATTTGGAAACCAAACTGTTCATTGCAAAACCTTTTTCTTAGAGAACATCCCTCCAAAAAACAATGGGATCAAACTCTTCTTCTTCTTTGTCTTTGTCTTCTCCTTCTTTCTCATTGAAGGGTGTCTCTCAAGAAACATCTCCACCACCGAACCATTATTACCCGTCGCGGTCGTGGGGTTTGCAAATTTCACGTATCTCTTCTCACTCATCGATCTCAACCTCGGACTAGTACTGATTGGTTCATTATCAACCTGAGGAACCAACACTTCGAATTTGGTTTTAAAAACAGTCTCATCGATTTTCGTTACGGGTTCGTCAGGATCTACTCTCAGCCTCTGGAGCTCTTGTTTTGTTCGTTGAAGCTCTTCCTTAAGAGAAGACAAAGAGTTTCTCATTTGTATGCTTTCTTCTTTTGCCCTTTTGAGAATGTGTTTTGTCTCTTCAAGCTCTGTCTCAATCTTTGCTGGATCATCCAATTTCTCGCCCTCCATCTGTTTTTTCATCAATGTTATCTCGAAATCAACTAATAACAAGAACATCTAGCCTAGTGATTTTCATTAGTGTTCGCTATGTCACTATTCGAATTCAAAAATGGTAGAATGTTATTCACAAAAATCCAAGAAATGAGAGAGAGAGAGAGAGAGAAGGACTTGCCACTTTGAGATGGTTGGAATAGACTTGACTGGCTAAGACTCTCTCGCCGAACAAAGCGACGGCTTCTTTGACGCTTCTAAACGGTGCCGTTGTGTCGATCTCTGCTCTCTTCATCGTCTCCATCTATGGCTGCTTAGCTCTCTGTGAAGAAGTAGAGAGATACATAAGCTTATAGCTTGGTGACTTTAGAATCGAGTGAGAGTTTACGCAAAGCATATTAGTTTCTTCATCTCCACTTCGTCAGAATACTCTTCTTTTTCAAATTATTAGTATATTTTATAGTTTTTGGGAAATATAATATTCTATATAAACGATTATCCATAAAACAACTAGTTTGAAACATATGGGTTGTACTAATATATTTGTCATTTCATTATCTAAATTAAAATTTGATGGTGTGCGTATTTGAGTTATAGATAACAAAAAAAAAATTGTTTTTCTAATATAACAAATTTCTAGCCCTCATGAAAACGTTGGCTAAAACAATAAAAATATTCCAGATTTTATTAAAAAAGTGGAAGATATTAAAAAGTCGAACATTTACACCGTAAAGACCAAAAAAGAAACATTGTTATTAGAGGCTTATTGGAGAAATCGCTTGCCGCATAAGAAACTAAAATCCTGTTATTAAAACATACTTGAAGAGATTAAAGAAAAAACCCTAGCATTTTTTGTTTCCTGTAATTCTCATTTCAGAAACAGGGTCCTCGAGAAAATTTGCACCTTTTCAGAACTCGTGGATCATTTACATAAACAAGACATTAAATGGTTTTCTCAAACAAGTGGGATTCAATCATCTCACTGACAATCCTTGTTCAACCGATTTTCATCACCAAGGAAACACCATCTCAAATTCCGGCGAAGACAGAACAGAACTCTGTTTTTCTCAACCAACTGTACGATCCTTGGAAACTAATTTAACTATAAAGCAAAGCATCTTCACGACTGCTCGTTGCAGAGTAGTTGCAATGGTGTCCTTGTCTGTTCCGTGAAGGATTGTTATGGTGATGATGGCTCATTGACATTGCTGCAGCAGCAGCCATGAGGCGATGTTGCTGTTGAGATATATTGTTGTTGTGCCTTGGGGAGGAAGCAACGTGTAGAGGTTGGATACTAGTCAGGTTTAAGGAGAGGTTTGGTTTATTGTATTGGTTCGATGATGGCGCGGTGTTTCCACTTGTTGGTGTTCTGTACTGAGCAGCCCATAGCCTTTTTTGAAGCTGTTGCTGCTGCTGCTGGTTTGCATTGTAAGCGGTTTGGAATCGACTGGCTAGATAAGGAGAAATCTGCTGCACCTACCAGATGGAAGAACGTCTTGTGTTATGTTATGTAACTGAAACCATTAATTTTTGCTCTGTAGAGAGACAAGTCGTAGCAAAAAAAAAAAAACCTGATGGCTAGAAGTTGCAGGTGAGAGCTGGCAATTGTAGGCTGCAGAGATATTGTACTGTGGAAATGAGTTTGGAAGTGGGAAATGCGATTGTGCTGCTCCAGCAGATGAAAGAGATAAGAAATTGTAGCTCTGTCGTCAAAATAGAAGAGATTAGAGAGGAAAAGAATTAACCGAATAGAAACAGTGATGTATATTTACCTGTTTCTGTGAAGTGTGCGGATTATAGAGCTCGAGACCAAGCTGAGTCATGTCTTCTTGCACTGGTTTTGGATTATGTGTCCTGTGTATATCGAGAAGATGCGGGTTTTGATACCTCTTTGACGGAGAAACCATGCTTTTAAAGTCACTAATGGTTGTCGCGGGATCAGGAAGTTTGTGTTCTGATGTTTCTGATGATCTTTGCTCGTTTCGGTTGAATGTCGTGGGACTACTCTTACTGTTCTGTAATACTTTAATGAGCCGGGAAATGTAAATGTGAGAGGCACATTTCTTCAGCTTTCTCGGCTGGACTCTTAACGGTTCACTCGGGAGTGAAGCATTCTTGGAAGGAGAAACAGCTTGACCCATCCAAGGTGGAAGATTTGTAGAAGATGGCCTGATTTAAGAAAAATCCGCATTTATAAGAGAAGAAACCGAGCAGCAAAAAACATGAAACTAACAGAGACAATTTAAAGGAAAAGGTTACTTTGAAAGAACGTGAGAACTGGATTGAACTGTTGAAGATAGGCCAGGCCACAGCGCAAGACCTTTTCGAAGCACATAAGTCAGTATTAGCAACAGTTTTCAATTCAAGATTATATGTGATACAAAGTTATTACCGTTGCTTTTATAGCCCGTGTCACTAGTTGCGACCTTTGTTTCAATGGCTCTTGCCTGTGAAATTTCGATGGAATCATTAGGTAAATGAAACTTAACCAAAAAAGATAGATTTTAGAGTGTTGGCAGTGTGCTTACAGGTGCGTCAGTCACATTCACTGAGCTGCTTTGCTTCAATCTATCAAGAAAATCAACCATTCTGCGAAAAACAAACATCAATCAGAGTAAAACCGACAAAATCAAAAGACAAGTTATGCACGGAAATTCGGTACAAACCCTGTTGAATTGCGCTGGTTATCAGATTGCTCTAGTGGAATTTCACCAATCAGATTAGTTTTGTCTGAAGCGAGAACTGAAACCGCCGGTTCAAGTGATTTAGTTTTTGTAAAGTCAGCTTCCACAACCAAGCTTGGATCAACTTTTCTGGTTTCTTTCTCATCAGGCAAAGGATCACTCAATCCACAAGTCTTCTTATTATCGATGGTGTCATTCTCAGTAAACATTCCAGCTAAACCATATAACGTCTCTGCAACTTCTTTCTCATCTTTCGAAATCATCATCGATTCAGCAACTATAGCTTTTGCTTCCTAACCAAAAAAAAAAAAACAAAATCATTACTCAAGTTTTTTAGTTTACTTAACAAAAATGTGTAGTCATCATGAAACCAACCATTTCTTGATTCTCCTTCTTTATGAAATCCTTCTTAAAAGATTCAATTCCGGTTTTGAGTCGCTTTGAAGCAGACGATAGCTTAGAAACAGATTCAAGATTCCGCTTCTTCATGGCTGCAATTAAAAGTGCACAAAAAGGGGAGCTAAAGAAGTTGAAAGCATTCACAAATGAGATAATAAAGTGAAAAAGTTGGACAAAAAAAGGAATCGCAGATTTTCGAATTCGACTTGATAAAGAGAGTTCCCGAATTGATAAAGACAAGCTTTAAAGAAAAGTAAGAGAAGATAGATAATATTTTAAATATCTATAGTATCTGTTTTGATAAGAAGATGATCGCTTTTGATTATATAAGAAGAAAAAGAACATAAAAGACAAGTAGAAGAATCTTGCGTCCATAAAAAGAAAGTGAAGGAAAAAAAATGCAAAAGAGTTTGCTTCAAAAACAATCCAAAATCTCCAGATTCAAAGCGGAACACCATAATCTTCCCAACTACTCAGAAACTGAGTTTTACTGACACTTGCAGATTAGCTCCATATGGTAAAATCTCAAAAATCACATTTTTTAATTAAAAACATTCGATATTATTATTGTTATTCCATTTTTTTATAAATTAAAAATTAAAAATGGGTAGAGTAAAGACTCTCATTGGGTCACGAACAACGCACCTGAACGAAGCTTCCGTGGAACAGAGGCATGATCCACACCATTACTGTCCTTCGAACTCTAAAGATGAGAGAAAGAAAGAGAAATTAATGTGAGAGACTTAAAGATGAGGAGAGAAAATTAAGGAATTTGCTGTGAATAAAATCAGTGCCGTATTGATGAAGAACTTACCTTTTTTGGCAGCTTAGATTTCTTCCTAGAAACCTCGTTTTCTAAATCTGAAGGAGAAAACTCGTAGCCCATCATCTCTTGTTTCTTATGATTCGATTTTTCATCAGCTAAACCCAGTTTCTTCAGCACTCCTTTCTTCGATTTTGCAGAAAACCCAGATCCTAATCCTTTGAGATACAAAAACAGAGCAAACAGCGACGAGTTTAATATAAAACGACAAAATTTGGAATTTTTTTTTTGTTGGTTTCTGAATGGAAATTAAATTTTGTTTACCAGATTGTTTCTTGGAAAATCGATTGGTTCCGCCACGTCTCACATCTCGACGACCCATTTCCATTTTTTTTTCGATTTGTTGTCTTCTTCTTCTCTCTCACCACTCAAAAAAGAGGTGAAGAAGAAAAGACTCAGAGGAGAAGAGAAAACAAAAAAATCTCACTTCCACATATCTCTGCAAGAAAAAAAAAATCCCTTACGGTTTTTACACACTTTGGCAAAAAGAGAGAAAAGTAGAAAGGCGTTAAAGAAGAGAAAAAAGAGAGAAAAGTTATAAAATCGTTTCTCGTGTCTCGAAGAATCAGGTTCTTCGTGAAAGAAAGAGAAGAAAACAAAAAGAAAAAGATTTAAAGGAGATGAAAAGAAAAACACTAAAAAGAAGAAGATTTAAAGGACGATTTGTACATTCAACCCGTGATAAACCCCCGCTTGAGAAAATAGTGCAGATCGTTGAATTTTTGATAAAAAAAAAGTAACTAACAAAAATTGGAAACTTTTTCAAATAGTGAAGAAAGAAAAGAAAACTTCATTAATGGAGTCACTGTTCTTCAATCTAAATCAAACATTGATATGTAGCTGACACAAAGGAATAAAATATTTTAAAAAAACGTATAAGAATGGTGCTACTCTTTTTCTGTGGCCAAGTTAAAAACAGTAAAAATTATCGAAAAAACACAGAGGCTGATTCGAGCTCTTGATTCATCGGGAAAAACCCAGAATTCTCCGAGATTTCATCAATACAGAAAAATTGTAAGAGAAAAAGAGATCAAAACCTTGTGGTCTCTGTTCGAGAGCAGGAAAACGAAATCTAGCTCTGTCTCTGTCTCTCTTTCACTACAATTTTCTCAAAGTTTCCACATTCCGAAAAGACGGATAATCCGAAGCTGTCGCTTCGCTCGATCGCTTTTATAAATGTCACACAAATGACAAAACGCTTATTCTCTCTCTCTCTCTCCCCTTTTTCTCACTTTCTTTCGTTTTATCTTCCTCTGTTATCGAACGGTTTGTAATAAAGGACATACGATAGCCGTCCGATTATTCAGTGATATGCCACGTAACCCGTGACAAGATCGATGTGTCAGACACGTCAGCATTAAGAGCTGAGAATGTACTATCTGCATGGGTTTCCTATGATATGATTTGAATCCGTACTAGTGAATCGCATAGGATTTGTTTTTTCTTCTTTTCCGACGAATCATCTTGGATATGCAAAGAGACCAACCAACAAAAAAAATTTGAATTAATATGGTTAATATTTAAAATTTTCTTAGGTCTTTAAATCGATTTTGTAAAATTGTTTATTTTTTTAGATAATTACCATTCTGGCTACAAATATTGTTTAAGATTGCCAACACTAATATATAAACGATATCAATCACTCTAAATTGGACATAACCAATACAAAAGAAAGTTAAATTTGATCTGAGATATATGAGTCAAAAGAGTTATTATGGACTTGTTAGGATCCCACTTCAAAAATTGTAAAGAAACCAGTATATATGACTAGTCGTATCTATATGCCAAATAAAACAAGAAGAGAAGTTTCGCTCGTAAAATAGTTTGTAGGCTTATTATATTTCTGGTGATCTCTATTGTCTAATCTACTCTTTCTAGTGAAGGACTATATAATTGAAAGAGAGACACTCGTACCTAAACATAAATATATGGTGAAATCAACCTAATCCGCAGTTTCTTAATATCTTTGCAGTCTATATTGATAGTGACCAATTAATGAATGAACGGCTAACCAATTAAATGGTTTGTTGAACACCAAATTTTGTAGATATCCAAATTTAAAATCAGTTTTACTAAATATCCGTCGGCCATTTATTTGTCATACGTTTTATAGGACTAGACACATCATCTCTAACTTGAGTGATATCGATTTATTTATCACTACTATTAATGGGGTTTTTAAGTACTTTTCCGCAACCATTTATAACCAATGTACCACAAAGTTATGATAACTTCGTAAACCGGGTCCCTCCGTAACTCAAACGTCTGGCTGTCTTCCATAAATACGAGAGAATGTCACGGCGCTTTTTTTTTTCTCTTCTTCTAATGTCTCGTCCAATAAAAAAATGCCATGGCTTTTCCAATGTCCGTGAACTAGAGTTTGTTTAGAGAGAGAAGAGGGTTTTGAACCTTTTTGGTAATGCTGAAATCGACGGCCATTATTAGTTCTCAGATCTTTCATCAGTTCGCCACGTCATCACACTGAGTTCGACAAGTCAGGTGAACTACTGTTTCTACCAAAGAAATCCATTCTTCTCTTTTTCGATTTTTTTTTTCTTTTGGAGGATATGCTTTTCGATATTTGAAAGTACTCTTGCCCATTTGATTATCAGTTCACTTGGACATTTTATTTGTTTAGTACTATAGTCTATAGCTAGTTACAAAATAAAAAATAAAGTTCCACTACATATAAAACATTATGATTCCTACATGAAACAAACTATAATTACAATTACTTAATAAAAAAAAAAAATTAAGTACTTATGAAAGGTTTAAGACTAATTACTAGGCAGGTCTTATTTCAACTCGTTTGATAACTGACACTGACTTTTGAAAACACTAATTTTCCAGAATCTTTTATTTATTTATTTTGTATTTTTGTATTTATTTATTTTGAAAATACAAAATGTCAAAAACCAACACCTCTGAATCTTTTTGTGCAAATTGCTATTTGTGGAAGAACGATTTTGAAAAAGGCCCATAAATACGAGTCGCGTTAAGGCCTAATCACGTGACAGCTAAGGCCCATATACGACGAACAACGAACAATCGCCAAAGCAAGATTATAAAACACTAGAAATTTAGAACCATCAAATAACACAATGAAACGAAGCCAAAAAATGCATACACGGGTTGGTCGCTTCCGATGATTAAGTTGAGATCTTTTTTAAGGGCACTTCCGGCGACCCCCACGTGTAGTATAGTCATGGCGGCGTAGCAAGGACATGTCTCGTAATGTCCGTACGTTCCTTGCGGAACACAAGCGACACGTCCCGTACGCTCTCTCGCCCATGTTCTCGACACGTGGCAGTTGCCTAATTGTTTGCAAATGAGTCATGGCTCTGCTTACCGACTTGATTTGAAGGACCAGGAGGTGGAGTTGGAGATGGGGGGTAAAATTGTGTGTGTCTATGCTGGTGATGATCCCCTGTATATTGGAACATCGGTTTAGCTGAAATGTGTAAATATATACAAAATTAACTGACTTGGCTAAATTGATATTGAACCTTATTTGTTGCGAAGAGACTGAGGAGGAAGAGAAAAAACAAACAAAAAACCAGAGAGAGCCATTGCGAGTGAGAGAGTGTTAATAGGAGAACAAGCTACTTAATTTCAAATAACTAGTATTTGCTCTTCAAGTTCCAATTCCTTCCTTCCCATAGGCTTATAACCAATTTATTCAATAAATAATTGTAAAACAAAATGAAAGAACAAATGCCTCCGTAGCATAGTGGTATTGCGTTCGCTTCGTAAGCGAAAGGCCGCGAGTTCGATCCTCGCCGGGGGCTGATTCCTTATTTATTGTTTTGTTTTCCACCAGAAAACTCGCGGCGTTATTACAAAAATGACCCCTTTCACAATGGATTTTACCAAATCAGGCTACTCTTCCTGCTAGATATTTTTTTTGTTTTGGCTCCAATTATTCCTCTTGCTAGATATACATCAACTTTACTATATAATCGATTCCTATACGCTAGTCATCTAATCTACGCTATTCGTCTGTTTGCTATTTTTTTCTTATGGATTCTTGTCTCTGTGGACCAAATTTTGTTGAATAGGGTCTATGGCTACCAAATAAGCATCGATGCTAACAAAATATCGTCTACAAAAATCCGATCTTGCGGGCTTGTCTCCACAAAATAAAATGAAATCGCTGACATATATATACATACATGGTTGTGATGTAATAATAAATAAATAAATAAAACTGACTAGACCTTTAATCAGTCAGTCCAATATGTGTCATGTTGTTATCCGAAGTCAAAATCATTTCGAAAACTATCTATCTTTCAGAAACCGCCGATCATACGAAAAAAAACAAAACCTTGATAACCAAACATTCATAAGCAACATAACTTTTTATAAGAAAATGAATAATACAACGAGATTATTTCACAAATCGAAAACAAAAAAAAAAAAATCAAAACCAAAAACTTACAACAAATAGACCAATTAATAAAACAGTACACACGCACAACGACGACGTACGGCTCTCATGATTTATTCGATCCACATTTATATGCCAACAAATATATACTACAAAACGACATCGTTATCGAACAGCTGCAGCTTTTGATCATACGTTTGTCTTAAGGGCACTTGCGGCGACCACCGTGGGTGGTGAGTCTAGCGTAGCACTCGCACTTGTCGTAGTTTCCGTACGTGCCAGGTGGAACACAGTTGCACCTGACGCAGCAAGTGCCGCACGCTCTGTGACACAGCCTTGGCCTACTCGAAAGCCTGCACCGTGCCTTACACGCACTACCACAATCTACAAAATCAAAAACACATATTAATCATTCTACTAATTGATTAACAGTAAGTTTTAATATAAATCCTACATGTGGTTGTATGTACATATATAAGTGATATAATTACCCATTTTATTGGCGTAACCTTTTTTCTTCTTTGAGTTTTCCTGCAGGAATATTCGAAAATTTTATGAAATGTTAGAAATATTGGTTGTCATCAGCCAAACAAAAATATTGAGTATTTGTGATGAAATAAACGTACCACATCGGCCTGGACGAGTTGGAGGACAAGAAGAAATATGAGAAGAGAAGCAATAAGGGCTTTTGAAATAGCCATAATTCTCAAAGGAGATATATAATTATGAGAGCTAGCTCAATGAAGATAATGTGTTTTAATTTTAGTTTGTTGTGTCTAAATGATAACTTGGAGGCTTCTATTTATAATAGCCCTCCTCTCGATGGACACCCGACCCCATTTTTTGGTCTAGACTATTCTTTTAATTTTAATTATTTCGTATTAATAGTTTTCGGGAAAAAAGAAATTGGCTTCCGAGTTTCAGAACTCGATATGATATGAGAGCAAGTAGCCAAGTAAT
Organism: Kernera saxatilis; assembly: GCA_900406395.1. Classification (NCBI taxonomy): domain Eukaryota; kingdom Viridiplantae; phylum Streptophyta; class Magnoliopsida; order Brassicales; family Brassicaceae; genus Kernera; species Kernera saxatilis. The sequence continues at coordinate 2,651 of OVAY01001448.1, read as the reverse complement.
ACTTTCTAACCGTTGCTGATGATGATGATAAAAAAAATTTAAACGCAGTTTTTTTGTTTAATTAAAAAGAAAAGTCAGTTGTAATTTTTATACCAATTATAATTTTTCAATAATTCTTACTATAAATGGTTAAGAGATGGAAAAATGGTTAATAGCATATTGCTCTCTCTTTTTTTTTATTTTCAAAATGGGTCGGTTGGTGCGTATAAAAGTTGTGCGTACGCAAAGAAGAGAATATTATGGTGGGGAAATTGGTTGTATTATTTGTGGTCTCTTGTTTTAATTTGATCAGTGGATTCGGTATAACTTTTCTCCACCGTATTTCATTTATAAACTTATATGGATATTCGATGTTTTATGTGAATTTTTTTTTTTTTTCAGAAAACTAAAAGCCAATTTGTTACTGTGTAGTATAGACTTCAATGATGTGCGTATACCTAAACTCTATTATTGGTTTCGCTTGGGTTTGGTAAGTTTTGAATATACAGAACAAAAAAATCTTGATTTCAGTGATATCAAGATAATAATTCATTTTCCAGTAAAAAAAGAAAGATAATAATTCATTTGAACGATTGACTTTTGACTTCTGTAGTGAGCTTTTTTAAGACTGCTAATTCTATATGAGATAAATTAATGTATCTTGATATATACACGGACTACTCGTTCCGGTTTTGAAGTATGTAAGCTCTGTCTACGATGTATGTGATCTGTGAAAAATTGGGAAAATATATTGTTTGTTAAGCACCCAACTTTTTAATCGATCTTGGGTAAGTTATAGCAAACAGATTTAAAAGTTAGCATTTGAGAGAACACCATACGTTTTTTAAAGTCCAAAAGCGTTTTGGTTTAGGGTGGGTGGTGTCAATGCTCAATTTTATGTTTTCTTTTGCTTTGATCTCCGTTGTTTTGGGACTCAATCACAATTATATGAGGAGATTAGGAAAGAAAAATAGAAAAAGAAAATGGAAGGACATAAAGTTGTGAGTAATTAATGACGAAAAGGGACTTAGAAAAGTCGATGTTGTTGAGACAACAAGGATGAGGAGATGTAGACGTGAGAGGTCCTTTAGAGTATACTCCATTGCACAGCTTGCACTTCTTCTTCTGAGTTATGACCCACTCTTCTTCTATATATTTCTTTTATTTTAAATCGGTTTCTAGACCAATCTTTCCGATTTGTTTTAACTATACTAGTTGTATTGTTCTTATGGTCCACTTCCTCGTTGTTTTTCTTTTCCATTTTGTTGGTATTTTGACGTTGTTGTCTAGTCGAGACCATGCTTAAGGTCTTAAGAGTCCGGCAAAAAATACCGTTGATAAAAAAAAAATTTCTAGATACATAGAAAAGGGTTGAAACTCATGACTTACCGTTGTTACATATACTTAATTAACCAGTAGAGTTACTGAAATAGAGGGGCAAAATTTTCCCTTAAGATATTGTATTGATGTAGTGATTGGGAAAATATTACATATGAAAACACAACCTCCATTATGCATTTCAAATCGCGGCGTCGACCAAGTAATGTATATATCATTACATTCGGCATAACTTAATAGTTTTTTAAAAATTATTTGCAATATTTTAGAAAAATTGTGTATTTATTGTAATATGTTTTTTTTTACAACTAATTATATTGTAATATGATATTGTTTGGTAAATTTTGAATAATAGAGAAACAGCGGAAAGGAAGAGAAAGTGAGAGGTCATGGATATTGTCTGTCTTCTGTGTTTGGCTTTTTCACCAAACCTTATCGACTCCAACACCATCCGCACGCACACAAAACACACACAAGTCTATACCAGAGTCCTTTGATTTAATAAATTGAATAAATAAATAAGTAAATAATTGGAAAAAAAAAATAGTATTTTTTATGCATGAGAGTGTCACTTCAATTGTCATGGCTGACACATAATATCACACGTTCGGTAATCGTCGTTCATTAAACTCTACGTTAAGTCAAATCAAATATTTCCACCAAACCTAGACTGTTGCAAGTACAATAATTAGACATTGTTGTTTTATCGATAATGATACAAAGTTTTTTAAACGAAAATCAGATAGGGCTTCCGTTAAATTGATGAACATATCGTTAGTTAACCACCAATTAGTTTCATGGTAACAGCTTAAATTATAAGGGACATATATATAAACCGAGAATATAGATCATAATTCATTACCTAAGAAATGATGAAACTAAGATTAAGGGCATGCAATGCAAAACAACTAAATTAATATCGGAGAAAGTTAATTTCCTGAATTGTAGTTGTTTGGATATCTTGATCGCCATTCATTCAGAGGTAAAAAAGCCTGGCTATCGAAAATAAATTATTTTATATGTTTTGAGGAGTACTGTTTTCAAGATATCGTCCTCGTGAAGTACGACACTTTTGATTTATAAATTCGAAAATGGTGGTGGCTACTGGCCTTTATGTTAACGACACGTATAAAAAAGGAAGAAAATTAAGAAAAAAATGATAGAAAAGTGAGTTCTTATGACAGCTATGAAGTGTTGTTATTCACTTAACAGCAATTATATAGCTAATTGCCAACCTGTGATCTCTTTTACTTTCTTTTGTTTTCCATCCCATTCCATTTATAATAGATACTAGTGTAGTTGATTGATATTATATATATATATATATATATATA
>OVAY01001447.1:0-29181 GCA_900406395.1 Kernera saxatilis | reverse complement strand
GAGAAAAAAAGACGTGAGAGAAGGAGAGAGGAAAAGAAAGAAAGCGTAGAAGAGAGAGAGAAAAGGGACGAAAAAAAAAAAAAATTAATTAAAAATGATGTGTTAGAATATAGTGTTGTATAATAAGATGATAGAATAGGAATTTCCAACATTACTTTTGTTAGTTATCAAATTTGATTTTTAGGAATGGTAGTTAGCTAATTATAGTAAACTAAAATATTATACAATACAATTTCTCTAAAATAAATGGGTAGATTGAACCCGCCTATTAATATCTCGAACCCATATGAGTTTAGGTAGGGTCGGGTCGGGTTACCCATTTTGACACCCCTATCCCCACCCTTTTGTGTTATTGGATCAAAAGCATTTATAAAAATCTTAGCCTAAAGCCCAAAAGAAAATAAAACAATTTTTCTATAAAACAAATAGGTGTTTGCGTGATGACCAGTGACCAGACCACGAGGATCCCACATGGGTTAAGAATTTGGGACGAAGAAAGCAACAGCTAAGCAAACTCCACATTGAAATAGTCTCAATCTCCTATCCTCAACATACTTAATTAAGATGACAATCATTCCTTCAACTTCAATCATTAACATATTACACCAGATTTACGTGGCTTTTCTATTTATTTTTTCATTGAATTTTATAACCAAATAAAAGTTGTAGGAAAAAACCAAGAAAATGAAGATAGGAACCATTTGATACGCCACAAGTCTTTTTCGACCGTCGCTGGCTAAAATTGGGCGTTTTCTTTTGAACCCTTTTACTACTTCTGCCACTACATTGTTTGTACATATATCAGATTTAGTTTTGTAGTAGGTAATAATTATATAGTCGATATTGTCCCTTATAATCCACGTTTTTCCGCCTAACTTTTAATTCAAGGCGGCTAAATTAAGGTTTACATACTTATTTTCACACGGATAAATCTCTAAAAACTAAGGATGTGAGTTTTCTCGCTTTGGTTTGCAATAGTTCAAGCACTGTTCAAACATGGCATGTGACAACAATTTGTTGAAAAAAACAAAAAAAATTCTGGAAGTTTAATTTTATGAAAGTACTATAGAAAATAGGTCTGGACATTCAGTTAGATTTAAGTTTTTGGGGGTTGTATTAAACAAAAAAAACGATATAATTAATTAGTATTACATCATTTTAGTATATTAAAATAAATATATTTATTCATATATGAAATGAAAATATTAATCTTTAATAAATTTCTGTCTAGGCCCACCTATTAAAAAAGTTTGATTAGTTCGTAAAAGAAACATTTTGAAATTTCGAGGCATTGCAAATTCCTTTGTTCTCGTTGACCCAAAACAAAATGATAATTCCTTCGTTCAGTTTCCTTTATCGCCCAAAACACGGCGCACGCGCTTTCACTCTCAAAAAACAAAATATGAAGAAAAAACTCAAAAAAGTCTAATCTTCTCTCAAAAATCGTCTGCTTTTGTCTTCAGCTTCTTCCGGTTTTTTCTGATACTCTGCTTCTAATCTGTAAATCTCGGATTCAGGATCCAAAGTCGATATCGCCATCTTCCACGTCCTCCTCTGCTCAACTCTTGCACCTATTGTTTTTTTGTCTTCTCGGGTTTTTCACTCTTTCCATGAATGAGAACCGGAGATCCATTCGATCGATGCTCAAAATGCGTTCTCTTGTGGCTTTTATTGTCCTTCTTAGCTTCGGTTCGTGTTCTTCACTGAAGGAAGAAGGTAGAGAGCAGTTTTTCGTTTCTCTTACTCGTTTTGCATGTTTGTTTAGTTGCAGATAAACAGAATCCAGTTTCCTGAGAATATTTGTCTTTTTCCTCTGTTTCGCTTTGCGTTTTCAGGTGTAGATTTTCCGAAAAGTAAAGATAAGTTGGAAAAGGATCTATGGTCTGATGAAGATTCCGCGATTTTGTAAGTATCAGCTTCGGCTTCTTCTTTGATTTGTAGCTCGTCAACAGTTTTAAGCGTTAATTATATCAACTGTATTTGCTAAGATCTAAAGACTCTTGAAACTTGATTCTTTATTCGTGATTTATCTGAAGTCGAGAGATTTTTGGTATAACAACAACATAAATGTAGTCGGTGGTTGGTAGATCTACAATTTCTTTAATAATTCCATAACTTAAGTGACTTCATTCTCTCTCTCTCTCTCTCTCTATATGTATGGTAGATCTATGGGAATTGTAAAGAACTGTTTAGTGTATACACATTCCTTTGACGACGCTGTGGTATTAATCATTTTGATCTTAGTTAGACCATGTTGCAACGAAATTCCCTTAAGTTTGTTATCTACCTTATGTTTTTTTGTAGGAAAGCTGTTGGTTTTCACCGGAAAACACTTGTCCGTAGCCCATTCACATACAACGATTTGCCTTCGAGAAGAAAACGCCGTGCGGCTGCTGCAACTGTCACACCACCACCGTCCCCACAACCTTCTCCGAAACCTGTTTCAACTCAATCCTCAACAGTTTCCGCGCCACCGCAAATGGAATCATCTACACAAGATGTTTCTGCTCCACCTCCTCCATCTGTGCCTCTTGTGAATTCTCCCACTCCAAGAAGCTCTGCTTCTTCTTCAGTGGTTGTTCCTGTAGTGGTTGGCTGCTTAGGCGGTGCGGTTTTTCTTCTCCTCTTAGCTACCGGTGTGTTCTACTTCAGAAGTAAGGCAGGAAAATCTGTGAATCCTTGGCGTACAGGTCTTAGCGGACAACTTCAGCAAGTGTTCGTTACTGGTAATTTCCTTTCTCAACCTTGCATTCTAGAATGTTTGGAATGTGCACTTACTTGGAGTATAACTTCATAGTGTTTCTGAACTAAGTGTCTCCTTTTGGTTCATATATTTACAATGTGTGATTTGATACTCAGGTATCCCCACTCTCAAAAGATCTGAGATTGAAGCTGCATGTGAAGATTTTAGTAATGTCATTGGATCGTGCCCCATTGGGAAACTGTTCAAAGGAACACTATCAAGTGGGGTGGAGATAGCTGTTGCTTCTATTGCTACTACATCTGTTAAAGACTGGAAGGACAATACAGAAATTCAGTTCAGGAAGAAGGTATGGTTCTGGTTCCTTATATTCCTAATGTGTTTTTTTTTTTATTTCTATGGACATAATCAACTTATTGCTTTCTGTTTCACAATTTCAGATCGAAATGTTATCGAAGATAAACCACAAGAATTTCGTAAACCTTCTTGGGTACTGTGAAGAAAAGGAACCTTTCACCAGGATCTTGATCTTTGAATATGCTCCAAACGGGTCACTCTTTGAGCATTTACACTGTAAGCGCAGACTCACAGTTTTTTCATTGTCATGAGAGCCACATTGCAGCTCTTTGTGATCTAAATGGGAAGCAAACTCTCTCTTTTTTTTTGGTTGCAGATAAAGAATCAGAGCACTTGGACTGGGGAATGAGGTTAAGAATCGCAATGGGCTTAGCATATTGCCTTGACCATATGCACCAACTCAATCCACCAATAGCCCACACCAATCTCGTCTCATCGTCTCTTCAGCTCACAGAGGATTATGCGGTCAAAGTAGCGGATTTCAGTTTCGGTCCATCCGAGACAGAAACTAGCAACAACGCAATCATAGACACAGACATCACAGTCTTGATCCCAGAAGACAACGTTTACAGCTTCGGTTTACTACTATTCGAAATGGTAACTGGAAAACTACCGGAATCGGTTAACAAACCCGACTCAATAGATAGCGGGTTGGTCGATTTCTTAAGAGGAGAGACTCTAGCTAAGATGGTTGATCCAACACTGGAATCTTATGATGAGAAGATAGAGAATATAGGTGAAGTGATCAAATCTTGCGTCAGGACCGACCCGAAAGAGAGACCAACAATGCGAGAAGTCATGGGATGGTTACGGGAGATTACGGGAATCTCGCCGAGCGATGCTACGCCGAAATTATCGCCTCTTTGGTGGGCAGAACTGGAGGTTTTGTCCACGGCGTAAGACGGTAAGAGACAGCCATTCACAACAAAACTGTAGGTATGTTGAAGATGTGTGAGTTTTGTAAGTGTCTTTTGTAGTGAAAAAACAAAACTGAAGTTGCATCTTGTTTCTCTTCAAGTTAAGTCTATAAACATGTATAGATAAATTAGTGTATATATCGGAAAACAATCTTGTAAAACTTCTATTCCTCTTGCTCTAGATGAATGCATTCCTTTGATAAATGTATTTTTTTTTTTTTTTTTTTTTTGAATCTCATGCAAGATTTGGTACCAAAATGGTAGAGGAGAATTACCAAATAGTGTACATCAAGAATGTTACCAAATGCACATTGGTATTTGAATTTGGTGGGAAAATATCACAAGACAGTGATCATGGCTCGATTCTTCGAAATACTTAACATCAAATCTTCAAGCACTTGTCAAATGCATCTGTCATAATTATTCATGGACTATTACACCATGAAATAATCACAAGGTCAAAATTGGGTACAAGATTATCTACCATATATCCAGAGGAGAAACAACCATCAGATATAGCACTCTTACCAACTCCATCAATATTTTTTTTGACAAGGCAATATTAAAAATATGTGTATACAATCTTTTTACTAGTTGATTCTGGGCAAACAAACAAAAATGAAAAAGCCCATATATCTTAATTTCCACTGTTGGACTACAATTCGTCTATGATAATTGTTTAAATTAATACTAAGTATCCTTACAATGCATGGTAAATCCTGGAAGAACGTGCTAAAAAGCTGAAGAACTTAATTTGTATCCACGTAAACATGCATATCTTTTCTATTTTTCTTGTTTAAAACATTAATTTTTTTTTATCGGACAACATGAATATTTATAACCTTTGAAAAATTTAAGAGTCAGAGTTGGTACGATACATAAGTCACAAGCCTTGCAAGTAATATAAACGTTTTTAACAAACAAACAAAAAGTAATATAAAAATGTTTTGATACAAAATTAGTGTATAAAAGATAAATTATTAAACCAAATCCAATGCGTATAACTGTTTCTATGCTCCTGTAACTATTTATATTAAATTCGTGTAATATTTTTCAAAATCCAATAAATTAAGGAGTTCTTTTTTTTTTGTATTTTCAATTTAAAGTCTAACTATTTAGTTGTGTTACTTGTGTAAGAATCGAAGAATTTTAATTTTGGAATTGGTATTTCGATTTTGGGTTTTGACTATATAATTAACTTGTACTGAACAAAATTAAATAGATCTGTTAAATTTTTTATTTGAATTTGCAATGATCCATAGAAAGATTAGCTATTATTTAGTTACTTTAAAGAAAACTATATAATATTGATAAAATTAATTGTGATGGTCAAAAAGCTAAAAGTTGTTTATGCAGTTTCTATATTTGGAAAGCAGGGTAACAGAAGTAGGACGAGTAGACATTGTATGTCTCTAACCATAATTGTGTTAAGAGTCGCTTAATGTTTTGTGTTCAACGAGTGTAGTGTAGATATCTAGAAGGTGAAATAGCCTTAAAAGACCTTTTGAAACTGTGCATTATCTTTCCCAGTTCCTAGTTTTATGTAGAGTTAGAAGATAGAAACATTACTTTTGTGTTCTTGGTCCTACAATCAGGCTTTAGGGAGAGATTTTCCAAGAGTAAAGGACTTGCCAAGAGCTGGTAGTAAGAAACTTACATTTTTCATTTATGTTTTGTTGGATATATACGTCTACAAGTAATCTATGGTTTTGAAGTACATTGACGGTTTTTGTAACTTGAAAACTGTTGATTTACTCGGTTTTCCTTTTTGAAACCTTGTCTGATAGTTTCATTCTATAAATTTTATGCAGAGCAAAACTATGTCACAAGCAAGAGAAAGCTCAGACACTAAACTTGCAGAAGTAAGTACATAAGAAATGAGTTACCGTTTTTATTTTTGTATTGAAGTTTAATACTTTGGTAGTGGGCAAGAGACAGTTAAATATGTGTAGTCTTTGTTGCTGTTGTTGATTCTCTCACAAATCATATTTGATTTTTCTTTTTTTACGATTTTTTTCTAATTATTGGTTTCAAATGTTATATTTTTCAGGTGCTTGCTGATGTTCCTGATGAAATGTTACTCATATTTGATAAGATTATCAAATTGATTGATCTACAATTTCAACCATTAGTTGTTGATATCCTTCGTATCGTGCCCCATGATATCTTAGTAGGCATAATGAGATCTAAACATGATTCCAGAGTCAGAATCATCGAGTATATTGACAATGCAGATGGAAATGTCAAGCATGCGAGATATCCATCTTGGATCAAACGCGGGGTATTAGTTTTATCTTACGTTTGTTAATAGTAATAAATTTTAGATGAATTTAAGTTTATAATGGTCACTTGTTTTGAAGTACAGATCATACCCAAATGCTTAGAAGATGTGAACTGGTCAACCATTATGGGAGTGGTGGCAAACCAACTAGATCACGGTTAGATGAAAAAACATATTTTTTATTTTCCTTTTTATCGTAATGGTTAATATGTATGGTTTTATGTTTGGACGAGTACTCAATCTTTGTTTGATAGAAAAGAATAGTTGCAGCGCACAAACAAATATAAATTGCATGAAAGATAAATGTCTGAAATACATATTCAATATCTAGCTACGTAAAGACATAATTTAGACATCCATGTGCAAAATTTGAGCATGGATAGACAAGTTTTGGACACGAATAGACTTAATCTGGAACTACAAAGTCACACTTTGACAACATATATGTTTACTTAATCAAAAAGTTGCGTACACCTTTAATGCAACATCTTAAAGTCGCTAACATCTCATTTTAAAGTAATATGCGTCTATATTTGCAATTTTAAGATGTTGCCTTAATGGTTTTAACAACGTTTTTATTTTTATCGAAAATATTTTGATTTTGCATTGAAATGTTTGCAAATTTCTGTATTTTGATAGAGGGATTGATGTGTTTTTGTGTACGCAAATTTTATTTGATGATAACAATATAAAAGTTATGAAAATCCTAGATCTGTTATACGTAACAAAAATCAGATTTTTAAAACCTTTGTTTGATAATACATGTTAAGATAATTTAAATGCTTCTTAAAACCATTAATTATAATGATTAATCAAATAAATAGTTCATTGTATTTTAAATAGAATTTTGGTTTCTTTCTCCATAATATGAGATGCCTTACACACACATCCATTGAATAAAGACAATGAGATATCCATTATATATTAATTGAGGACACATAAAGAGAAAATTAATAAAAAAAAATATGATGTGTCAATCAAATAGCGAATTAAGAAATATGTCATTAAATTTAACTAATCAGAATTATACAATAATTTTGGCTGGAAAAAGTTTTATACAATAATAAAAAAATTATCGAGTCAAATTTCTCATTTAAATTAAACACGTCCAATACTAACACTATTTTAGCAGATGACAACCAATTTTTTGAAGAATCATTTCTAATCGATTATAACAAAAAAATGAATAAATATATTAAAAGTTATATAATCTAAAGTATATGAATAACACAAATTGAATACCTTGAAATTTCATAGTAATCAAGTGATGTTGAAATTTTTTATTTATATTTATTTCATCGTAGATTAGTTTTAATCATTCACGTTTTAAATCTTCGGAAAAGTAATTTAATTGACTTTTATATTATGTTTCGAGATTTTAAGACATTTTTTTATGTATAAAAAAACTCATGATAAATACCTGTATAAATACCTTGTTAAGAGGATAATAATGTCTTTTATCGCCGCCTTCTTCCTTGAGCTTTTCTCTTTTCACCTCTCATGCTGATTGGATTTATACAAGGAAAATGGAATATTTGTTTTTTTGTATACCACTTAAACATAGCAAGATCAATAAATGAAAAAAGACCACAAAATCTCAGATTATTGGTCCCCATCAGCTTTACTTGTCGATCCAACATCTGGCTTCAAGGCACATATGTCCTCTTCTTCCATCACTTGTTTTTCTTATTATGCCTCTGCACTCGGGACCTCCAGGAACCTTGAAACTCATGTAGAATATTGCATTGCTCGACTTCAGCTTCATACTCGACTCTACATCTTCTTTTGTCTGTACCACTACTTTCTTCATCTCAAATGGTGCATAAGCACTATGCAAGACACAATCAATCAATCAAACAAAGCTTTGCTGAGAAAAGAGTGTCCTATGCTCACATATCTATTCTTTTTAACCTCACCATGTCAGAGTGCCACTCGGAGAATAATGCAGCTTCAGCATACAGATAAAGCCATTCATTGGTTTGCAACTCCGATTCTTTCACCTTCACTTGAAACATATATAATTAGTAGAAGAAAGACAATATCAGTGAAAAACAGATCACATACAGTTAAAACACTAGCACTTCACCTCGTACAAGTGTAGCATATCACCTCCAATAAGTGCGTCATTCAGTGGCCAATCTGGCATATCACCTTTATAGAAGTCATCAATAGCATCAGAGTCCCAAAAGACAGTTTGGTCTTCGTCTCTGGTTCCTATAACATTTGTAAATGATTAGCCATAACTAAAAAGAAACATGATTACCCTCCACCACACAATTAACCTGGTGCTTGAGGCTTAATTCTGCATATTTTTGTGAAAAGTCTCAGGCGCGCTTTGTTCATATTCACTGCATGCGTGACTAAGGCTTGGAAAGTGTGTAGTGAGTTGTTGACCGGATCCAGCACCTCTGATGTTGAATAGGAATTGTAAAGTGAACCAATTTCTCCGTTGACTTTGATTACACTCTTGAATACCAACTTCTTCCCCTAACAAGGAGAGATAGATATTTATCAATCACCAACACACATGTATACAACATATCAAAAATACACACACACGTGTTGAGTGAGAGTAACCTCTTCAATATTGTAACAATGGAGTCCTGCCTTTGCAAACAGTGTGTCGTAGAGAGAACATCCACAGGGAGCTATCCCATCATATGTATGTTTGAAGAAATCAACATCGAATCCCTACGCAAAATTGATAATTTTTTAGCCACGAAATCTAACGGCGTCGGGAAATTCAAATCGGAGATAAGAGAATCACTTACACAAGACTCCACAACTTGGTGGCAATACTTTTCCCATTCGACGAGATCCATGTCTTCGTCGGAGAAATATTCGTGGTCTTCTACGGCTGAAGGTGGAGAATCGACTGGTGCTTCGAGCTTTCGCTTACGGTGAGGCGGCTCGTTAAGCCACAGATTCGCTTCATCCAACATCACATCATACATCTTTCCGATTTTCTCTCTACTTCCAAGGGAAATTGGAAACGATGAGATTTATTATTAGGTCTACTAAATTCTCACAAGGGTTTTTTCTAGAACCAAGTTCTGTTTTTTTTTTTCCTTTCTAATAGACCCCTGTTCTTTTCAACCCCTGTTATTTTCACCCCGTTACTTTAGTTTATTGATAAATAGACCCCTGTTATTTTCAACCCCTATTATTTTCACCCGTTACTTTAGTTTCTTGATAAATAGACCCCTGTTATTATTTTCAACCCCAAACACATATGAAATGAAATTCCCTTTTTTTTTTATTCGACAAGCAACCTACATTCCACGAAATTGCCCTGTCCCGAGACGAGGTCCAAACTTTATTCGTTTCTATAATTAAAAATTTTCAACACGACTTTTGTCCTCATGGTAATATAATAATGTCAGACCCAAAAACGATATAATAATGACTACGAATAAATATAAAATGCAATTGTGGTTTCAAGACCTAAACTATTGGGCCATACTGATTGATTACTTTAGCTGCAGTGGCTATGCATGCAACCCCATGCATAATACGTACAAATCCTATATATAATTCTATTCCTCTCCCCCCTCCCCAACTTATTCTTTCCCATTAAAATATCTTTCGTTCACATTCACACATCTTTTAGTATAGAATATATATACAAATATGACATACACATTATTAAAATTATAATCATATGATATACTACTGGAATTCTCTTCGGTCTAGTGTACCATTGTTTCTGCAATCTCAGTCTCATCAGATCTTGAGTTCAAAGTTCAAACCCTAGCTATATTAGTATTATGCAAAATCTTGTAGGTTCCGAAAATTGAAAAGCAAGACACAAAACACGAAGACTTTGTTCAACGTTTAGAAATTTTTTTTTTTTTTTTGACAAAAGATTTTCTATTAAAAGCAAATAACCATACAAATACAAGCTATAACACTTAAATCATACAGTTTTAGAGTAAAAACATAGAGTTAAACAAGAGCTTAATCTAGTCTTGTCACGTTTAGAATTTGATTGAATCATATATGTCTCAATGAGAATGAATTGAATTAGGGTAATGGTCAATAGTCAACGGATTATAACTTTATAAAATTAAAACCGTGATTGATATTACTTAGCATTTGGTACTTGTTGGGTCCTAATTGCTCATGGGTTGTCTGAGGATGGAAGTAGCTAGGATTGTAGGGTAGATATAACGTAAATAATTATTGCTAATACTATAAAAGCAAAATACGAAAATTTTAATTCTTACCAGCAATTCTTTATAAAAAAAAAATTCTTACCAACAATTAATAACGACGACGAAAGATACGATTACGGCTGGAGTCATTGGGCTTCCAAAAAGTATTTTGAAAAAAGAAAGAAATGTCATATACCTAATTTATTTGACCGATGACTTCTATATCTGGTCACCATTCATAAAATTTGACACAGTAAGTACTTACTTGCATGTTGTTTACACGAAAAAATCTTCTGCTTATGCTACAGAATAGATATACAATGTTAATTTAGAAAATATATTATATAAAGATCGAGAGAACCTAATTGCACATATTGATATACATCATTTTAATTTTCTTGTTTATTTTTTTTAATTATAAAGTATGAATTGAGATTAACAGTCTTAGTACACTTTTTTTCTATCAAATAATCACCGCAAACAAAAAAAAAAGAGAAAACATGTGGTTCATTTGTCTAAGACCTTGTGGTCAGGTGGTAAGAGGACTGGTCTGGGACGCCAACACGTTTCAGGTTCGATCCACCTGTTGCGTGAAGCTACAACACATTGTTCCTGAACACCCATACGGATATGGGTCCATGTTTTCGGACCCATTTGCATAGCTGGAGAGAGGGTCTATCCGTGGGCTGCACCTCTCCCAGAGGATTAGCCTTGGCCTCTCCATAGACCTGAGATTTACCCCTGAGTTATAAAAAAAAAAAACATGTGGTTTATTTATATATTACCTTAAAACAAAATTTGTAAAATCAACTAAATTTTAAATTAATTGAAGTTTCAAATTTTTAACTTAACAGTTTTCTGAACGTTTATATGAAATCTCTACTTGGTTGGATGTTTAATTACATATCTATTAATGTTTAAATCTAAAGTTCAATTCTGTGATACGGGAGAATTCATGTGATTTATCAGCTTAAGCTGTGATATTCTATTTCTTAAGAAAACATATTTGGGTTATATATGGAAAAGAGAGATGTACATTTTACATGTATAGAGACAGAGACGCATGTGTAGATAATTATCGATAATATGAAATAGTAAGAGTAGTGGAGATGGAGACAAACCCGTGATTGTCGTTGGTGACAGAAACAAGTAGCAATATTTTCTTCTCGTGTCTCTCAGTGAAGACAGCCCAGCCAAGCACCTTTTAACTACTGTCTGATTCCTCTTTCTATGCTCTCTCTCTCTCTCTCTCTCTCTCTCTCTCTCACACACACACACACACACACAAAGAAGAAGTTATATGCTTTGGGGTTTCTTCTTTTTCTGTTTCACAGCTTTGGCTTTGAAGTCACAAGCCCATCCCCCTAACCATCCCCTTTTATTTATTTTTTTGCTTTTTTAGTCAATTTAATTTATGAGTTGTAACGATGGAAGAAGTTTCATTTATCTAATTAATGTGTATGCCTCATTAATGTTGCCTTCTTCCTTTATTGCAAAAGCTAGTTCGAATGGAACAAGAACACGTATTAAATCAAATAAAAACATAGATCACTCAATTTATTGGCAATTGATTTTGAAATAAAAATCCGTAAACCCTCACAGATGCATGCACGTCTTCTTGAACCTAGATTTGAGTCACTAAAATCGGTATAATTACCAACAGGTTGATATCTATTTTAGGAAAAACGTTTTAATGTTTACCACGGAAATAAACCTTATGAATATTTAGACAAATTCTATCTACTCCTATGAGTTTCTTTTCACTTCCCTGTCACGAGATTCAAAAATTGAAGGAATTGAGCTAATAATTATTATCTCTAAAGTTTAATTTTTAAATATTAATTCTTATATGACTGAAGTGGTACAGTTACTAATGTTTAATGGAAGAAAAAGTACCAGTTTTTTTTTTTTTTTTTTTGGTCATGAGTTGTAAATCTAGATCTATCTTTCCCTAACATGTATATAATATAGAAAGAAAAAAACATTGTTTTGAAGAAAAATTATATATTAATAGAATTTAGAATATCCGTTGCCATCATATACATATATTTCAACATATTTGTAGAGTTGGAGAGAGAGACAGAGGGAAAAAAAGGAATGATGGATACAAGCATCCAAAAAGTCATACACCTAGACCTTCAAAAGTCTTTCACCTTAAATTCCTAACACATATATGTGTTAGTGTGTGATCTTTGATTGAACTTTGTCCAAAGAACTCCAAAATAGACCAAAAAGGTTCAACCCCCAAAACAAACAACCCAAAAACAGCCAAATAGCTAGAGACCAAGATGAGATCAAGCAGCCAAAGTTCTGAAAACTCCAAGACTTGTCCATCTAACAACTTCAAAGCAACCACCAAGAAAGAAGAAGACAAAGATGACGAAGATGATGAAGAAGAAGAAGAGGAGGAAGAAGAGAGATCAGGAGATCAAAGCCCATCTAGCAATAGTTATGTGGAAGAGAGTGGGAGTCACCATCGTCATCAACATAATCATGATCAGATCAAGAAGAATGGTGGATCCGTGAGGCCGTACAACCGCTCAAAGACTCCGAGGCTGCGATGGACACCTGAGCTCCATCTTTGTTTTCTTCAAGCTGTGGAGAGACTGGGTGGACCAGATAGTTGAGTTTCATTTATATATATGGATCAATATTCAAGATCTCTACAGATATGAAGAATCTATAATTTCTAGGGTTTTCTTGTTGATATTTAATTATTGGGTTTTCTTTGAATGATTTTGTTGGAACAGGAGCAACGCCGAAGCTTGTTCTTCAATTGATGAACGTCAAGGGGCTAAGTATTGCCCATGTCAAGAGCCATCTTCAGGTTTTGCAAACATACAATTACACATATATATTATAAATATATAAATCATTATATTTTCAGCTGAATTATATTTTCACCCTTCAATTTTTTTTCTTAGATGTACAGAAGCAAGAAGACCGATGACCCAAATCAAGGTAATTTACTTCTTTTGCGTTATGATTTAAGTTAGGGTTTACATGGAATTTGATCATAAATCTTATAATCGAATTGGAAGAGATATTGATTCTAGTCCTTTTTCATTTTTCTAACTTCAGGAGACCAAGGATTTTCGTTTGAACACGGAGCTGGTTACACTTACAACCTTAGCCAACTTCCAATGCTACAAAGTTTTGATCAAAGGCCTTCTACTAGTTTAGGGTACTTACAAAATCTTTAGCTTATTAATTTCTAACTATTTGTTAAAATTAATTTTGTATAACTTGGAATGTGATAAATAGATACGGTGGCGGTTCGTGGACCGACCATAGACGACAGATCTACCGTAGCCCTTGGAGAGGCTTAACGGCACGAGACAATACAAGAACAAGACAAACACTGTTTAGCTCACAGCCTGGCGAGAGATTTCATGAAGTTAGCAATAGTATTCTTGATGATAAGAACAAAACTATTTCGTTTCGAATCAATTCTCATGAAGGGGCTCATCATGCGAACAATGGAGTAGCTGAAGCTGTACCAAAAATTCATAGAAGTTTTCTTGAAGGTATGAAAACATTTAACAAATCATGGGGACAGAGCCTCCCCTCCATTAATCCTAATTCTTCGACCACAACAAGACCACAAGATCATATTGCTAGGACATTAAGTTCCTATCAAAGGGACAATGGAAGAGAGGCCGAAGGTTCGGAGAATGTTTTAAAGAGGACAAGATTAGTATTGTCTGATGATTGCAACAAGCCGGACCAAGATTTGGATCTAAGCTTGTCCCTTAAGGTACCTCGGACACACGACAACCTTGGAGGGTGCTTGTTAGACGATGAAGACAAAGAACATGATGATCATGAAGATAGCAAGGGTTTGTCTCTTTCATTATCTTCGTCGAGTTTATCAAAACTCGGTCGAACCATTAGGACAGAAGATCAAAATGATCATAAAAAGAGAAAGATTTCAGTCTTGGCAAGTCCCCTTGATCTCACTTTGTGAATATATATAACAATATATATATATATATATATATATACGTATATTCTAAGTGAGATCTTGAGGTACTTGTTGATGGAAGACGGTTCTGTACTGTTTATCATTCGTTGCATACTAGTGACAAGACCCATAACTAAGGTAATAATAGAGACTTTTTAAAATGTTTTTTGGTCCATTTTAATTTCCACGTTATTTTGTCTAGATGGTAAATGAATATTTAAATATAAATGGTTGTGATCGAGTTGTGAGCAGAGATTTGTTTTCTTCTGAATAGTAACCAATAAATAGATTAGTGAGTCTATATGGTTTTGAGAGTTACAAGACAGTGCACGTTGTCTTACTTGTGTCTTGTTGTGAGACGTTCCAAATGTATTTGTAGTTCCCGTTTTTCACTCACTCTCACACAACAAGTATCCTAAGCCAATATATATGTTTCCCTAACATGGAGACCTCTGAAAAATTATACATTAACGTTAAATCAGTGAAGCTTAATTATACATATGCAATCGTAAATGTTTTTGTTCTATAATAACACACCATTTTATAACAAGTCTGCGTCAAAATAATTTATTTTACAATTAGAGAAAGCAAATTATTGAATCTAACTTGAAAAATAAGAGATATAATATATATATGTTTGTATTTTCTTAAATGCGAAAAAAAAATTCTAAAACTTAACTATCATCCATATAAATCTTTATACTATTTTACACAGTAATTAAGTTTTGTACTATCGTAGATCTAGACACAGACTACCATCCCTACTAGGTTAGTATCTTCTCTATACAAAATAAATCGTGTGATTCATACGGGAGATTTGCCTTTTCTGTATTGCATTTAACAGATGAAAATATGCACTACTAATGAAGCAAAAAAAAAAAAAGCAAAGCCAAAGTCAGAAAACTTTTTTTTTTATCTTTTAATCATTTTCCATTCAATATCAATCTAATTATATATTATTTTCATGATTACTTCACCAATTAATCCTTTTCCACTTTAATTTCAATTTGGGTCATTGAAGTGGTTTAGAGTGAATAAGTGAAATAGCATAAATCAAAGTGTAAATTAGGAGAATGCCAAATAAAAATTAAAAGTTAGTAAGATAGCTAAAAATATATATGAAGAGTTTTTCTTTAAGCGTTCACCATCGCTAGCTCTGACACAATAAACGACTATAGCAAGGTTAAGAATTCGGTTTATAAATGACATGATATATCCTACTCTTTTAAATTAATCGATGTGTGGTTTCCTCAAACGAGATCAAAGTAATGAACGAAGATAAACTTGTGAACAAAGAACTTTCTATTCAATATATCATGCTTCTCAATCGTCCATCTCTATTCGCAGTATGAGCAAAATTTGCCAATATTACAACAACAAAAAATAATTTCTTTACAAATTAGTCCATTTAACTACAAAACTTGTCAATTTTTCTTTCGATTTACAATTTCGTACCACTCTTTTAATATAGTTTTCTGACGATACCACTCTCTTTTAATATTACAACGAAAGTTCTTTACAAAATGTTTTTTCTTCTCTCATATATAAGACATCCTTTAAGAGAAATTAGGAGAGAAAGACAAGAAGACAGATGTACTTGACTAAGAGATGTGTCTTGATCTCCTCGATAGACAACAAACATATTTATTGTTTTAAGACAACAAATAATTTGTTATTCGCATATAATCGTTGTCTTATCATCTCGGGCCTTGAATAAGATTTGGCAATATCGTATTATATATATGAGAATATTTACATATTTTTCAGAGAATCAAAACTATGGAAGGTTTTTGTTGTTTTGTGTCTACTTACATTTTGTTGCATCATTCTTCCCCATCCTCAATAATTTCAACAAGTATATATTTTCCATTCTGTTAAGTCAGACATATTTGTAACGTGAAAGATCAATTATTTTATTGTGTTAAATACTTGACATCGTAGATTTTTTATAATAATTATTTTTTCAAACTTCTACTTCATTGATTTCAGATTTTGCAGTCATTTCGTATACATAGATGTTTCAGACACCAATTTGATGGCAAAGCGAAATTGGAATACAATGTATTTGACACATGGGACTTTCTTTGAAAACAAATTTATAGCTTTGTTTTGATTTCTGAGGACATGTCCAAGAGATGATTCCGGTAGCTTCATTGTCCACACCTGAATGTCATACAGAAGATTACCCACATCTTGATTAAAATCTTTTTTGTTAATTCTATATTATCTATGAATACCCTCACGATTAATGCAGAAGTATATAACACCCCGCCGTAACTCGGAAATTTCTTCATGATTTCGGTTTTTTGGTTTGGTTATTAAGAAGTAATTGTCATTGGAACTAAACCGTATCAATAGAAAAAAATTAGTTTGATTATCGGTTATTTACTTTAATCGAATAAAAGATAATATTTTTATAATGGCATAGCCGTAGTATTTTTCAAAATAAAGGTTATATTTGTCAATTAGCTTGCGAAAAGTGTTGTAGACTTGTAGGTGCGATAATATAAAAAATTAGAGGAGAGGAAACAAATGTTGCAAGGCGAAACTAGCAATGACAGAGTAAGCCTCTTGTGAAGGATGCACAGAATCAAAGAAGAGATACTTTGAAACATCCTCACAAGTCCGAGACAAAGGCTTGCATAGAGGTCCTGCCTCAATCAAACCCGTCCCGCAACATCCTTTCAACGTTTCTTCCAATCCTGCATTAGATTATATTAATCTTCAGATTCAAAATTATGTCCAATCAACAAATTTTCGTGAATAGAAAACACTAAATTAGTCACCGTATTTATGAGGATGTTTGATCATGTCTATTAACGGAGAGTAGATGTCGAGGTAAAGAACTTTGGAGCCTCGAAGCTTCTGATTGAGACGAAAGTTTAGCTTCTGTAGCTTTAGATTGTAAAGCCGAGAATCAGCGTTCTGATCTTCCGTACAAATCCGATGACCAGGGAAAGAAGTTAAGCTACCAAGTGTTACTTGCACCGGAAGGCATCCGATTGGTGGTAGTCCAGCTACTGTAATCCTTCGTGCTCCTGCGTCGTGTAGTCTCTGTAATCATTTGTAAGATTAAAAATTACGTTAGAGATTTAGATGTTATAGCTGTTATTTGGATCTCTTTCTCTTTCTCTGTTTCTCTTTCAGTCTTGTTTTGAGACTCAAGCTGGGACAATGAGAAATAGTATAACTATTGATACAATTGGGCCTGTGAGATCAATCCCAAGGAACAAAAAAAATTGGGCCTATAAAACAAGTTATTTTAGCTACAAAACAAACTGTTGACCCAAACATTAAAAAGGCCTAATGTCCACTTTAACCTCAATTTGTGAGTAAATTTGAAGGACAAATAGATTAGGGTAAATATACTACGCATAAAATTCATGACATATCAACATCATTGAAAAATTAGTTCATAACATCTCAACTTTAAAGTTTTCTTACTGAAATTTGGATGTATTTTCATAATTTATATACTTACAGAACGTGATATATCAAAAATAATTCTCTTATTTTAAAAGTAAAATAGAAAAGAAGATAGTTAAAAAATAAAAAAAAAAAGGAAAACAATGCAGAAAGAAGAAAACGTCTTATCATGGTTCTCTAGAATTTTTTTAAATAAAATAGAAAATCGAAGTTCAAAAAGAAGAGAGTGAAATATTGAAATGGACAAGGACAACAATTTCAAAAAGAAGAGAGTGATATATTGAAATGGACAAGGACAACAATGCATATTAAAATGAAACCAATATTACTGAATGATAACGTTTTTAGAATACTTGTAATTTTTATCTGATTGTTAGCAGAATGCGTTTAGCGGTATAGGTCTTACTCAAGTAATTTAATGCGTGGGATCCATGCGAGTAGGACATTTAATTATTATCTTTTAATATATGCACACAATTCTCTATAGGTATTAGTTTATATGGTTTTTTCTTGAAGATTTAGTTTGTGATTTAAAACTAAATTAACAGAATTAAGAACTTGTAAGTTGAACGTAGCCAAACCTGGATAAAAGCTTCAACTTTGCTGAGTAAATAGTCTTGATAATCCGAAACGGAGATCAAACTCCCAAGAACATGATCATAAACATTAAAGACCATATCATTAGTCCCCGCACTAATCACAAATACAGCATTCTTAATCACCCGATTAGTCTCTGATTCACCAACCACACTCTTCATCCTATGCACCGCCTCTTCGAAGTAACTCCATTGCTTGTCCATAGTCAAAGTCAACGATAACTTCGCCGTCCGATCATCTAAACCACCTCCGGCCGAGGCAAAACTAACGCCGGTCAAAAGGTCAACGGGTTTGACCAAAGGGTTTAGGTAAGCTGGTAAAGTGGGTTTGAGTCCTAGAGAGGAGACTAAGAAGTCGGTGGCGAGTTTTCCGTCGGAGAATCTTCCGGTGGAGATTTTAGCCGGAAAGGATTTGCCGTAAGGAGGATGGTTGCTCCGGAAAAGAGTTGGGATGTAATTGTTGTTGCCGGAATCCACCGTGGAATCGCCGAAGGCGTAAAGAGCCGTTGCTGGTGGGGATGGTGATGCATTGATAGGGTTTGGAAGTTGGAGAAGAAGAGTAAAGAATGTAAGTAGGATTAGTTTGTGGGGATTAGAGTTCATGGTTTGGTTAGCGAAATGATGAAAATAGAGAGAAACACATTTTCCAATTTGTTGGAATGGCAAAATATATATAGTTATAAAATGGGTCCAAAAAGGAAAATAAGTTGAATAATGATGTACAGCTTCATTTTATCTAACAATGAATGATTTCATTCTTTAATATAATGAGAGATCTATGGATGATCTTCGAGTTTCACAAAGACTGTCGTAATCAATAATTTTCACACAAAAACATCTTCTAGTAGTTTTTTAATTTTCAACAGAAGGTACCTATTCCAACCGAAATATGAATTGCCATTTACACAATATAATATAGGAGTTTTTCTACAAAGATCAAGAAGAAATAGACGGTATAAGTAACATGTGCATATTTTTTTATGTGGAGATGTTTATGCAAAGCATATACAATTTTTTAACTAAATTAATTATGGTCTAATGGTTAAAGTGTTCGATAGAAAAGTTAAGAAGCTTCATGTTAGTTGCATTTCAAGTCACACGTAATTTATTTATTAAACAGCAGATGCTATGCATATATATCATACGGACATGTGCCGATTGAATACAGTAATATATGGATGGTCACATATATAAACAATTGAATGCGTTTACTTTTTTATTAGTTCATCACTTTAAAGTTTCAATAATAAATGGAGCAAATCAGAATGGGATTTGCCCATTAAGTCTATAAAGAACAGGAAAGGACAGAAGATGACTCATAAATGGCGTGCAGCGTGCTGGCAATGTAGCTGACGACGAAAGCCTTTAATGCGCGCATTAACCCATCTAACTAATATTTATATATGATCTGATTTATACTTATGCCGAATCGGAAACTAGATTCCCTAATTACTTTGGAATAAAATTTCGATAAAACAATAGAAATAGGAGCATAGTTATGTCAATTTGCAATGAACCTAAACGTTTTTGAACCAATTGATTCGGGTGCAACGTAGGTATTCATATACAACCATTGGTTAGGTTATAAGTTAAATGATTAGTAGGAGTAGTATTTAATGAAAGTGATGAGATAAGTTGGTCAACCCATAATCCCATTATCCCAACATTAGTGGGAATAACATGGCGGTGTATATGATACGTGTCGTCTCAATATCCGTTTTTCTTTTGACTTCACGCATAATTTGATTATATGATTCGGATCATTCCAAATCTCCCGAAATAATCCGCATCGTCGCGTATCCACCTTGTGAATGCAAGCTATACTTGAGGAGATGCATTACATTAACTAGCTTATTATTTAACAGCACACAAGGCAATTTTCATATATTTTATCGTAAATCAGAACTTTAAAAAGGCTATTACTTGTTTTATCCTTGCTGGTGAATGATATCCCACGTCTAACAAAAAAAAAAAAAAAATTGTATCCCACGTTTTTTGAAAAGTGGTTCCGTCGTAAATTCGTAATATACGAATGTGTCAAAAATATAATTTAAAAAAAAAAACATCATTAATTTATTTTCAGCGTTTTATGATTATCTGCAAAATTTTCACCTAGTTTAGTTTGTTCTGGTTTTATGATTGTCAAACCCCTTTGTTTCAGCTTTTATTTAGGGAAACCAAATGGTGCATTTGTTGGATTCACCTCTCTGCCCCTTGTCTGATTTTTAGATGTTAACTGTGATAATAGTGTGCTTTATATTTCAATATTATTACTTTTTTGGTCAACTTCCAGTGTTTCTTTTCTAAAAGCCCCAAATCCTAAATGACTATTCAGTCGGTTAAGTTGAACAATGGATAAATAATTGAACTAAAGTAACAATCTTGTAGTTCATGTCTCTGCCAATACCAACTGAAAAGAACCCAGAAGATGTGGTGTAACACTTGCAACAATCTACTGAACTTGTACGACGAATAATAGTCATGAGGCTTATCCAAAGTCATATTCAAACTGAAACCAGCAATGCCACAACCAGAGAGAGAGGGAGAGAGAGAGAACTGCTGCAGATGCAATAAAATGCAGAGAGATGCTTAGGATATATCTTCACATTCACACCTTCTTCGTTCCATGATATATAACCCTATCAAAACAAGAGCTTATGTATCCAATACCCAAATCATAATCTCTGTATACTCTTCATTGCTTCTGATCTCTGTTTTTCCGCGCCACAATTGGAATCTTAAGCTAAATCTGTAATCGATTATGCTTATGCTCAGAGACTCTGAGTCAGAGTCAGAATCTCCTGTAATGTATCTCTTTGATCCTATTGTACTAAGCTCTCTTTCGGACTCTTTGAAACTTAGAATCAATCATCAATCAGCATCATCGTTTCTCACATGGATTTCATAGAATTCCCTCAATTCATCTCCCATTCTCAATCCTCTCTTCACCATCTCTTCCAAAACAATCTTCGCCTCTGCAAACCTCTTCCGCTTTATAAGCTTACCAGCCAAACTACCAAAACTCTCAGCATCCAACCTCACGTCTTTTCCGGCGTACGCCATCACAAACTCCACACCAAGCGCATAATAGCCTTCCTCAACAATCGCCGCTATAACGTGCGCATGCGTCGAGTACAGCACAGTTACGCCGTCGTCCTCCATCCTCCTCAGTATCGCCATAGCCGCCTCCACTTTTCCCGCCCTGCACGCGCCGAGCACGAGCGCGTCGTAGCTACGCACGTCCGGAGAGATCCCGTCTTCCTCTCTCTCTATCCTGCGCACCACCTCGCTCGCCTCTTCCACGTCGCCGTCGTAGCAGTGGGAAGTTAGGAAGTAGTTGTAAGACGTCACGTCCACCGGAACCGATTTGGATCTCATCGATTCCACCACTCGCCAAGCCTCTTCGATTTTGTTCTTCCTCGTGAGCGCGCACAAGATCGGGTGAAATGTCGACCGCGTAAGGCCGAATTCCCCTCTGGAAATATCTCCGATCACGATCAGAGCGTCGTCCACGCGGCCGAGCTTGCAGAGACGAGCGATGAGGATGTCGTATGCGTTCTTCCGCGTGAAACCGCCGTCGATCTGGGGCAAAATGCGGCGGAGATCTTCGAGAGCGGAGGAGTACGAGGCGGTGTTGGTGAGGAACTTGAAGGTGTCGCTCGTGTTGAAACATCCGTGCACTATACGGCTGTTTAGGAGACGGCGTACGGTCTCGAAATCGCCGGAGCTGCCAGCGTCGTAGATAAGTTTGTCGAATTCGGTAGTACTGCGACGGCGACCTGGAGGAATCGTAACGGTGGAGAACGATCGATCGGCGAGGATTCGAAGGAATATTCTAGAATCAACTGATTGTTTCACGAGTCGTCGCCGGAGAAGAGACATTGAGTTCCACAAATTGAGTTTTCTGATTCGTTAAGGGTTTTAAGGCAAGCAAACCGAAAGAATAAGGTTGTTCAGAAAATGGGTTTACAATAAAAAATTCTGGTGATATTAGAGGCCCATTATAAGAATCTGGCCCATTAATTAAGATGATTATTTATAAAACTTACGTAAGACCCGTTTATGTTTCTAAGGCGATCTCATGAATATATTATATGATCCAAATCTGGGAAAGAGCTTTTATCGATAGGTTATTAACAGATGTGTGAGTGTAGCAATAAAAAGAATGGTTAGTGTGATCTGTACCTAAATTGATACTATTTATTTTGGTTAAGAAAAAGCATTAGAGAGGTTGACAAAAAAAAAAGCATTAGAGAAAAATTAGATATCTAAGGATCAAAGGATGATGAAACCAAATAAGGATTAAGAGGTACCTAAATTGATAATACCTTTTTAAGCACCGATCGAAAAAAAAAAACACTTTAGTTGATGTTTCAAAAGTTAAGAACGTGGCAACTATTTTGAATTTAGTATTATTTTTAAGAAAAGCTAGTTATCAAATTCTAATTTGATTTGGGGACCTTTTTCCACTAAAATGTTTTTTCTATCTTCTTAAAAAGCCATTTAAGGTTAGAACTTAGAACTAATTTAAATGACTTTTCGCTGAAAAAATCGCTTGTTCACGGGAAACTCTTTTTGATCTATGACTTTGATAAATGAAATACATTTTATATTAGTTTATATCGTTAAACGAAAGTAATATAGTAACATCACCCCGAAAACTAACCGACTAATATTATATAAATAATATGTATGATACCGAAGAGTACTATTATATGTAAATTTGATTAATTACTACCAAACAAAAAAGAAAAAATAAAACAAAGATATGATTTTGGGAATAAGAATCACTTTTAAAGAATATCTCTTCTTCTTTTTCTGTGAAAAGACTTGGATTCAATTGTTTGCGAGGAATCCTTCTGGTGTGGTTGAAAAGATAATTAAAGAACTCGAGAAAAGAGAGAACGAAAAGAGGGGTTGTGATAAAAAGAAGAAGAAAACAATGCTCATCACATCAAGAAAAAAACATAAAATGTTGGGGGTAAAGATGCAAGCAAATCATATCTAATATAAGCTTATCCTAATAATAATTTAGATTACATATTATATGTGTAACTCTATCGTCTGCAACAAATTCCCAATTAATATATGTTTTAACCATCTAACTTAAAAAAAAAAAAAAACATTTAACTTTGTTTTGTAACGCTCTCACCGTCGCCGTTGGTAGGTCTCAATGTCCACTTTTAGTCTGTGGACTCTACCTTTGTCTTCGATGTATTATTTATTTCAAAAAAATTGTAAGACTTGTCGACTGATCTTGCAATATACTACGATGAAAAAATTACATGTGTTTTATTTTTATGTACACAGTATTAAAATTTCGCTTATCAATAAATATTTCATCCTAAATTATTTTATTTCAAATACGTGTAATTTTTAAAAAATAAATAAAAATGAATTACGTAAGATAAATGCACTTTAATGTTATACGTAAATCATTTGTTTAATCTCTCAATAAGCACACTTTTTTAAAGAAATCGGTTATTATATGTTTTCCATTCTCTAGATGAGACCATATATTCCAAATCTAGTGTGTGATATTTTATATATCTCATCAAAAAGGCTAGCATGCATGAGCCAAATCAATTTTGAATGAAAGCTTGTCGCAACGACTCATGATCATCACTCATCAGCTAGGTTATACGACAAACGAGGATGCAACATATGTGAATCTGTAAATTAAAGAGCCTTCTCAAATGTTTTTAAACACAACAAGATAGTTAAATGCCGATTTTGTTTTCCACACGCAGGTGAAAATCTTGATTCAAGAGGCGTGGATGGATTGCCAGGGGAATATTTATTGGAACGGAATGCATCAATTTTAAAATGAACCTTCAACTATAATTATTACTTTCTAAAACTTGCTATGTAGTTTTATAATTTATAATTATTCCGGTGCCCAATATTATCTTATAGATTCTGTCCGTGATCTACGTACAAGCATATCACCCAAAAAATTTATATAAAAATAATTTAACTTTCACTACAAAATTTAACTGGTGGGCATCTTCCACTAATATACATAGATTTCTACTATGCATAATGTCTTCAGAGACCAGGTCCGGTCCTGGACACATACATAAGAAACAACTGAATAGGGCCTCAAATTTTTGGGGCCTACTAATTTTTTTTTTTGACATTAGATATTAGTTTTAACGTAGAGAATGAGGGGGAGAAATAAATCTTTATGATTGTGGGGCCTATTTTATAAACAGAATCAATTTATTTTTATTTTCTAATTTCTAATTGGTAGGGGAAAAAAAGAGAGAAGTTTGCCGAGATAGATTGAAAAGAGAATCTAAAAGTTTCTAATCAATTTCTTTGTTATTTGGTTTCATAGTTGTTGATTGATGAATTTTATATAAAAGTGCAATAGTTTTGTAATTTCATTTTAGTTTTTTTAAACAATTATGTAATTATTTTTATATAAAAGTGCAAAAGTTTTCACTTTATGTTTTTATTTGATATATTCTATAGGACTCTAATTTTTTATTTCGTATTAGGTCTCAAATTTCTCAGGACCGGCTCTGTCAGAGACTGGTCGACATCTCAATTTTTTCATGTTCAAACAGTTTAAAATTTATTGTCAACAATTTTCGTTCATCGATTTTACACTAGATTGCGAATTCACTTGGTTAGCTAGCTATTGTCAAAGAATAATTAATAGTCGTTCACTTCTTGTTTGTATCCAAGACCTTTATTTGTCTCAGAAAATTCCAAATCCATATTATATAGATTTGACATAGTTGGTAAAATGTTATAGAAATAATGTAACTATATATTTACGAATTATAAGTTTGTCTCCATGCAAATGAAAAAAATGTCACTGCCGACCAATCTTTGACCACATGAAAGCTTTGGCAAATATAAAGACAAATTCTCTCTTTTATAGATTGAACTTTACAACTACTATTTGCATTAATTATGATCGCGAAACTCATTAAGAGGCCGGTGGCCGGCTTTTACATTTTAACACTCGAATCTTCTTCTCTTCCTTGTTTGTATCTCAATGTAATGTATATATACACATTTATATGTGTGTATATGTCAGGGTTATGTGTATGTACATCATCCTTTCGTATCATTTTCAAAGGAGCCTTAGTTTGGTTTCACATATGATAGGTACCGTATAACAAAGGTCACAGTGTTGTTATTTTCATGTTGAATACGATATATCACTTTCGTCCAATATTTTTTTTTCAAGCTACATTATCTTCGGCTATATTGACAAAATATGTTTGTTAGCAAAACTTTATGTAAATTTCGGAATAATGTTTGTTTCAACCATATAGTTGTAAACTAGTAGTTTCGGTTTAAGGATCGAATTTAGTGATATAGATTTACATTTCGTTTATACAAATTTCTTTTAAAAGGTTATTTCTATATATTAAAAAAAAAGACACAGATTACCTATGTTCATACAAGTAACGTCTACCAAGTTCCATTGTGGCTCGGGGCTTTAATATTATTCCGAATTTCTGTACAAATCTAGTTATAAAACACGTTCTGAAATTGCAGTTAGTTAAGAGATTATATTTAGCTGAACTGACAAATTCTACAAAAAAAAAGTTGTAGAATATATTTAGCTGAACTGAAATTTAAAGTACTTAATATGATTAACAATGCAATCAATATTTATATAAGTACGAGAATATTCTATTAGCATAGATATATCAAAAGGAAAGGAAGTCTACTAACAAGTTGTGAAAGCAAATGTCGGAATTCGGAAGTAGTAGTCTATTTTTATGAGAAGGGATGGTGGCTACTTGCCCAGTGCTCAAGAGCTGGGCCTACCAAATTCTTGTTGGATGGATAATATGTGCATGTGGTGTTTCTTTGATCAGTACACCCAATTTATTTGTTTTTTTTTCATAAAAGAAAACTAAGAAAATAGATATTCTGCGTTACGAATAACGAAAATAACGTTAAACAAATATACATAATATAAGACGATTGTATTTGTTTACACCCCTTGGCTGGCCTAAGCCTTTTTGAAAATCACGTCCTGATCAATTGAAAAATGAAAAAGAATAACTTAATGACAAGGGTTTTGTCTTTGTTTTCATATGACTTTCGTCATATTAATTGGATCCTTTATCAAGTAAGTTCAAAAAAGGTTTTTGTATTTTCTTCTGTTCATCGGAGTGAACCGATATTCTCTCTAAGATCCATCACTACTTTTTAATCTATGGTTCCTTTTATATATATTTGGTAGCTATAAAGATGCAATTTGAATTTAGTTATTATTCTTCACAATAACACTTTTATACATAGGATCATCTCCCTAATGCAGAGTAAATCTTCTAGTCCTCTCATGAATTTGTAACATTCGTTGTCTACATGCTATGTGCCTACCGCCTACGTGCCTATGTAAACTTTGAGCAAGTCCTTTTTTTTTGCTGAATATTTATGTACCCCACATTTGTTGTCTACGGACTTGCTCAAAGTTTACATAGGCACGTAGTTTACAAACGTCAAGCGCTTAAAGGATAGTGAGAAGGAACAAATGAGATAGATGCTTCCGGATTTTAGTGTAACAATCCTTGGAGATAAGCTAAGTCTTATAGAAAATGCAATTGCTAGATATCTACAGATAAGATCTATGATGGAAATGAGGAATTTATACATCTAAAGTTCTTTAACCCACTTTAATTAGTGATTTAGTTTTGAATTTGTTTTTTATTAGTCATAAATGTAAGCCAATTTTTTTTTTAAAAATCTGGTTGGTCAATGTTACCATTATCATTATCATTAACACTTAACATAGATCACCGACCACCATTCCTCGACCTCTACATATAACGCTGTTTGTGCCCTTGTCTCTGCAACAATATCAAACGATGGTATATTTAAATGTGAAAGTATACATCACGAAGTGGAAGACGAAGAGCGACGACTTGTTGAAAGAAGTAGCAATTCTGAAAATACGAGCGACACGACACCGGCACAACATATCTTTTACCTTTATTTTCATCGTTCAGCGTCGCTTCTCCTTGTTAATTGCCGTGTCATTGGCGTCACCGACACGAACAAGACCTATACTATACTATATGGAAAGTGCCTCTCACTTTTCAGCATGCATCTACTCTATAATAATATATACGACCAAAGTTCGTAGATGACTTGCTCTAGAGTCCCCAAAACAAAAAAAAAAAGACATGACCACCGTAACATGTGCATACCATATCAAGTCACCCTTTTAGTTTGTTCCCCATAAAGCAATCTTCTCACCTTTTTTTTTTTCTTGGTACAAAATCTTCCCAAATCTTCCTTATTTCTTTTCATGAACAGAATAAAAACAATTCAAACCCATTTATTTGGATTACCGAATCATCTTCTTTAATCTTTCATTTAATGGGAATGTGAAATGTATTCCACCATCTCAATTATTTCTTTTAATGATAAGGGTATTCGAACATCTACTGCAAATAATCTTTGGACATTATAATGTGATTATTCATATACATTATATCTGCTTTCAATTCATCTTCATTCTTATTAGAAAATCTGGCGTATTAAGATTTGATCGATCCTTAAATCTCTCCACTCTACCCATCACATTTGGATTATTAATAAGAGGTAATATTTGTAGGGCCGAACTACACTGTTCTATCATCATTGAAAAAGAAGCTTTATATCATACTGAAAAAAAATTATGGCTTAAAAGAAAAGTAGATCATATATACTATACGAGTGACCACGTTAAATATTTATGGGTCCATGCTAGAATTGACAAGACCACTACAGTGATTCAAGGAAATTTAAAGAAAAAGTGGCATTACTTTTGAATTATATATACATATGATTTCAGTTAAAAGTGCACATATGGTTTATCTAGATTGATTCGAATGGTATATAACCCATGGGCTCATGTCTCATGGCTCACGGTAGAGACTCGAGAGAGCGAGGCATAGCTTATATTTTTTTTTTGTTACTTTCCATAGTAGTACTATAGTAGCTAATAGCTATATGGAAGAATAATTTACTTTAGAAGTCAATATTGCAAAACCCACTAGTGAATCTATTGAATAATTGACTTCAACATTTTTGGGTTGCGAAATTAAGTCCTAAAATGCAGTAATGTTTGTAAATTCAAAGTAATTATGTATTTTATAAAATAAAACATGGTGTAGTTATGATAATAAATATTACTATAATTAAGATGAATATAATTAGAAAAAATAATTATGGAAGGGTATATATTTCATTTAATGTTCCATGAGTATATTTTTGTCTTTGTCCAATAAAGTTATTCCATGAGAATCTTGGCACCAAATCTTTCACTGTTTAAGACACATGCGCCAACGCCCAAACAACAAGGCACATCATATTGTAAACCGCCACCACAACCATTTTTATTCTCATTTTGGCCTTGAATGGAGACGCGGGCGAATGACGGTTCAAAGACGAAGCGGTTCATCTGTTTTTGTTTTGCCATTCAATTAACAAATAAATACACTGCTATTTTATTATTTAAAAATAAAAAGGTGAGTTGTGAAGAAAGTGTGAGAACCGCATGTGTTTTTTTAATGGTCCAAGTGTTTCCTTTACATCTACTTATCCAATTTTATTTTTTTATTTTAGTTACAACTAGCTGCATAATAAAATTATTCATTTGTTTAAATTCCTTCATAATTCTTTTTGCTTTTTAATCTTACCAATCCAAACGTTAGATTTGTTGCTTATAATTCTTTACATAATTCATTTTTTTTAATTCCTTCATACATAAAACCGAAACTCTTATGAATATTTATAAAAATAACTATTATTTATATTTAAGATGAT
>OVAY01001446.1:0-29182 GCA_900406395.1 Kernera saxatilis | reverse complement strand
GGGCATTGGATCCTCCTCCAAATAACAATAGGATAGAGATATGGTTGTAAGATGAGATGGGAAGTGTTGTTCATCAGGTAACTTTGGCATATCNAGTGTTGTTCATCAGGTAACTTTGGCATATCTACTCTCAAGCTCAGCTGTTTGAGATTAACGGAATTTAAAAGAAATCCCTTTTTTAAATCCCCGTTAGGCCCTGAATTATCTATATTAAGAATTTCAAGGTGTACTAGTCCACCTATTGATGCAGATAGAGTTTCTAAATTGGTCTCACCATCTAACTTGATTGCAAGAGTCCTCAACTTGGCCATACCATTGAGATCCTCTAAATTGCAAGTCTTTGTCAAGAAATTCTTCAAGGTCTCCAAGTTTACTAGATTACTCAATTCCAACCTGGTCTTCTCATGCATAGAATTTGGTAATACGAGGTATCTCAATTCTTGCAACTCCATCAAGACATTGGGCACAAACATATCTTCCGCATACACGCGTAGATCTAGATAAACCAACAACTTTAGGTTAATATCAATTCTTTAAGGATAATGCCAGACGAGTATGCCAGTTATATCATGAGATTGAGAGTCTGGGGTTGGGGAGCGGGCACCGACAATTTGTAGAAATTAAGTTCTCTTCTTTGGCTTTAAACAAACAAATTTCTCTCATCATGTCATGCAAAAGACAAGTTTCAAATCGCAAAGTCTTGATGTCTCTTTCAGAAGTAACCATGTTTCACCTCACCAACTCCTCTATGTAGACATCTCCAACATCTCGAATGGTCTCTCCATCGTAATCCCTAGGTTTGAGTAATCCTTCTGCAGCCCAGTAATAGGGCAAATTCTCTACAAGTATTGGATAATCTTCTGGAAAATGGGCCAAGTAGAGGAAACAATGCTTCAAATAACTAGGCAACTCTTCAAAGCTCATAGACAATATATAGTAAAATGAACTGTTGTTGTCGTCATTGAAACCGCTTCTTCGCACGAGATGACTTTCTTTTTTCATCTTTCTTTTCATTAATTTAGGACAATAAGAGGTTACCTTTCTTTGGTGGAAATATAGGCTTGATTAGGTCCCAATCTTCTTCTTTCCATATGTCATCAAGGACAATTAATGATTTAGATGTTTCCAACAATCCAAAGAGTTCACCCTGGAGTCTCGATTCTGTCATCTCCAAGCTTCTATTTTCCTCTTCTTTGGGTCTGAGATTCCGCAATATTGTTTGCCAAACAGATTTTCGGGTAAACTCTTGTGAAACACACACCCATGCAAATCTATCAAACTTGTTTTTAACCATCTCGTGATTAAAAACTTGTCTAGCAAGGGTGGTTTTCCCAAGACCACCCATACCGGTTATGGACACCACTTGAACGTTATCTTCCTCCACCAAATATCCAACCAATGTCTTGACATTTACCTCCAACCCCACAAGATCGCTTTCGTAGTCCCTAGGAAATGTTTGTCGCCAGTGGCGGATGTAGAACATTATTTAGTATGGGGCACATAATTTTTTTTCACTATAGCTAATATTTATATTATAAGCATTTTAATGGATTTTGCTCTAATTACTTATGAAAGAATTTTTTTGTTGTGTGGGGCACATGCCGCATCTCCTCTAAGCCTGCGTCCGCCCCTCGCATTTCCCTGTGTCTATCATGTAGAGGTTTACGACTCCAAAACTTTTCATATCACGAGTCACCTCGGAGATCTTCTTACTTATGCCTCCAATTTCTAATGCGAATTTCCTGCGATCCGGAATAATGCAAGCAAGTCTTCTTATACGTTTCTTGATGCCACTTGTTTTTCCAAGCTTACATAGATTATGTCAAGAGAGACAAATAGTAGCACCGATCGAGGAT
Source organism: Kernera saxatilis (assembly GCA_900406395.1). Classification (NCBI taxonomy): domain Eukaryota; kingdom Viridiplantae; phylum Streptophyta; class Magnoliopsida; order Brassicales; family Brassicaceae; genus Kernera; species Kernera saxatilis. The sequence continues at coordinate 27,326 of OVAY01001446.1, read as the reverse complement.
ATGGACAAAACGTTACTGTCAAATGTCAATACTCGAGAGATTGAGAGAAAAATAGCTAGAGATATCGTTCACCATAAACAAAGAAATTTGCTTAATAAAAAAGAAAACAAATAAACAGTAAAGGAAAAATGACAAACCTCTTAATATCGCCAAGTAACTCCCCCCTCGTAGCCCTTTACAAAAAAGAGAGATGATTGCTCTTTGGTTATTAGGAAGAAGAGAGATGCTTGATTGAAGAGAGATGCTTTAATTCGGACACGAAGCGAAATCCCTGTCGGGAAAGAATCATACCTAAGTCTTTAAACGCGGCAACTACTTTTGATACCAATGGATTGAGTGTTTAATGGGTAATGGATCAATCCAACTGATGAGGCAAAGGTTGAGTTAAAAGGTTGAGTTGACCCATGACCCATAGTATTTGATGGGTTAAATGGCTAAGTAGATTGACCCATTAATCCATGAAATAAATTATTAAATAATTTTGTTATAACCATAATAATTACTAGGCTAATATCCGCACATACGCGCGGGTTTTTCTGATATTTTGTTTTCGGAAAAAAATAATCTTTCTATATGGACATATGAAACTATTTCTACGAAAACTAATTTGTTGTATCGATTACTTCGTAACTATATAGACAATTAAATCATTTTTAATAAAAAAATAATTTGTAAATGATGTCAATTAAAAATCGTAAAACTTAACGATAAGTTGGTTTATACTCTAAAAAAAATCACAGACAAAAACCAAATCATAGCTCCAAATCCAATCACTGCCCAGAAGTCATTTTCATCGACATAATCGAACCCAGACCAAAAAAACATTTGTTGATCAAAACGAACATACCATGACGAGATGACGATAAATACAAATCATAACTCATATCTCCGATACATTTAGAAAGCAGTATAAATCAAAACATTAAAACAAAATAACAATAAAACTTAAAATTATCTAAAAGAGATAAATACACGAAGAAAATCATATATATGAAAGGAGGAGTGGCCTCTCCAGCCTTCTGCCACGTATACCACCTTCTTTTCATAAAGCCAATTAAAATATGACACACGTCACCTCCAATTTATGTTAGAAATTGCCATCGATTTCGTTGATTTGCTTCTTCGCCTTCCTTTGCCCTCTAAATGAAACGTCAGATCGAGATGCTTAGTTTTATTTTGTTCCTATATAGGTGAATCCAAATCGGTGAAACCTCAAATATGTTCTCTATATTTGTTTATCACTCCTCCACCTTCAACGAAACTCTTATTATTCTTCGGCCCCATAAGAAGACGATTATGTGGATACACCAAACCCTACTATGGTCTTGAGTGAAGGAAGACACATATTGGCTGAGAAAATTGAATATTTCCCTCTGTCTTCTACATGAGGTATATCCTCTTCTCCTTTTATCCTCGATTGATCGAAACGTTGATGGTCACATAGTTTCAAACTCGCGGACTAATCTCTATCTTCATCCGAGTCACTTGTAGAAAACTATAATCTCATATGGTGCCGTCATTCTATGTTGGATTCTTCTAAACATAAACACCGGCTGCTATTTTCATGAATTGTAAACGATTGATCAGGGACGGGAGCCAATAGGTACATGCACGAGAGGGGAGGGGAAAGAATCTCAAACTCGTGCTATCATTGGCTATTTAATGAATGAACACGTGTCATCTCCACAACACTCGAAAATGATGACGTGGCGCAACCAGGAAAGAGCCCCTCCTCCTTTCATATATATATTTATCGTGGAATTATGCTGAGTTTTTGTGGGAAAGTGCAAAATTGTGCTACAGGAAATTGCATAATTGCATTTTTTGGCAAAAAAATCATGTGATCGTATTTTGACATGAAACTATGAAATTGAGTTTTTTGTGTATAGAAAATGGTAGAATCACGTTTCTTGTCAGAAATTGCACTTTAACAATTGAAGAATTAAGTTATTGGTGAGAAATTGTGGAATCGGATATTTTGTAAAAAATTATGGTTGAAAATCATAAAATCACTTTTTTGGTGAAAAAATAATGGAATCACATACCTAGCATGGAATCACGGAATTATGTTTTCGACCAAAAATTAAGTTTTTGGCGGAAAAATATCTTTTGATGGAAAAATTAAATTTAGTGTAAAATTTCGTTTTTGGCATGAAATTGCATTTTCTATGAAAAATTCGTTCTGGCAGGATAAATGTGTTTTTAGAAAGAAAAACAAATTTGTGTTTTATCACAAAAAAATAATATGTTAATGGATAACTGATTTCAACTCAACCTATTTGGTTTCTTATACCCTTGTAGCAGATCATATGCTGTTACTATCAGAGAATCGAAGTTTTAATTTACTAATTAATTTTTATTTTTTCCCCCTTTAAAAAGTATAATCTCTTGAAAGTTGAAATGTTTAGGGAAGTAAGGAGAAGAAAAGAAAAGGACTATGAGGGAGTAGTTCATAGTTACTTGATGATTATGGAATTATTCTGATGTAAAGTTACTGTACGTCTATGATTTTCAAACATAAAGTCATATTTAATATAACGCCAGAATCTAGGTTTCATTTTATTTAATATTCCGTAAAGGAATCTATAAATTTCGTTTGCAAGAACATTTAGCTACATTCGATTGTCTTCAGAGACATATATATGGATTCCTTACACGAGATTTGCGAAATCGCCATACCAAGAGTATACTGATTTCCTGGCTAAGCCTTCTTCTGCGGTGGCCAAGATATTTCATGAGATACATTTGGTTTTGGTTGTTGCAAATATTTGTTTTCAATCTTTGGAAAAGAGTCGTTGTTTCTCGGTTATTGCCAGAATATTGGAGATTTTATTTATAAAGAATGGTTTTTAGCTATGTTTGGATAATGCCAATAACTTGAAGTTGCATTTGCAAGACAAAATTCGAAAGTGTGAAATCTTAAACAAGTAATAAACCTGTTTTTGTTTAGCCATATCATAGATTTTACAATGAGGATCAGCTTTAGTTCTATTGTTCTATATTCTTAAGAGATAAAGAACCTGAGTAGTGAGTACAAGACTTATGATTTGGAAATTTGGTTACATTTTTTTAATCATCTCTTTGAGTGAGAACTTGTGTAAGGCAAGGCAAGACTTGCAGGTAAAATTATTCTTAAATACCAGTTCGAAATTCGAATAGACGATACGGATATAAAAAGAAAAACAAAAACTTTCGAGAAGGAGAAACAAACCAATAAGATGAATATTATTATAACTCAAACCAGCAAACATATATAAAAAACCAGTTTTGATACCAACCACAAACAGATTCTTTAAAGAAGTAATGTCTTATTCCTCTTCTCCTTCCTTCTGATAGGTCTTATTCAATCTCAATATGAGGAATGTGTTGGACTTTGTAATAATCATCTCCTCCTTCCGACAATCTCTCCTTCCATTCCGCTCCCATATATTCAACATACAGATCCTTTAAGGAAGTGATGAATCGCAGCCCATCAGGAAGCTCCTTTAACTTTAAGCAATAATTAATCTCGAGAGTATGAAGAAGGGGCATGGAGCCTTCTTCTACTAACCACTCTTCCCACTCCTCTAGTCCAGATAATACAAGCTTCTGCAATTGAGGAAACCCACCGCCCGAGCAAACTATTTTCTTCCCAGAGAAAGATTTCCACCATAAACCAACCTCCTTCAAGTGAAGCAATTTCTCTAGAATTGGCATTGGATCCTCTTCCAAACAACAATTCTCTAGAGATATGGTTGTAAGGTGAGCAGGCAAGTGTTGCTCATCAGGTAACCTTGGCATATATATTTCCAAAGTCAGCTGTTTGAGATAAGCAAAATTAAGAAAATATGCATTTACTTCTTTCTCCTCTTCTCTCGTCCCGTTAAACATGTTGGTTATAGAAAGAGATTCCAGGTGTCTCAGTCCAGCTGTTGATGCAAATAGAGTTTCTATACTAGTGGTCTCACCATCTAACTTGATAAAAAGAGTCCTCAACCTGGTCATACCATGGAGATCTTCTAAACTGCTATTCTTTGTTGAGAAATTCTTCAAGGTCTCCAAGTTTACTAGATTACTCAATTCCAACTTTGTCTTCTCATGCATATGTTCTGGTAATGCAAGATATCTCAATTCTTGCATCCCCATCAAGACATTGGGCACGAATATATCTTCCCCAAATACACCTAGATTTAGATAAATCAACAACTTTAGATTTCCCAGAGAAGAAGGTAAATGCGATACCTTATGAGCCTCCGCCAAACTCAAGTATCTTAAGTGGATGAGCTTTCCGATGCTAGAAGGTAACTTTCCTCCCTTAAAATCAGCATGAAAGAGATCTAACACCCTCAGAAGTTGTAACCTTGTAAAGCTTATAACTGATAGTGCCCACTTTATCCCCCAGTTATTAGGGACTATCAAGAGAGATCGAAGTTTTGGATTATTTATCTCTCTCTCAATATCTATTCTTTTAGGATATTGCCACACGAGTCTGCGAGTTATACCATGAGATTGAGAGCTTGCGGTTGGGGAGCGGTTGCTAGCTAGTTGTAGGAAGTTCTCTTCTTTGGCTTTCTTCAAACAAATTTCTCTCATCATGTCATGCAAATGACAGATTTCAAATCTCAAAGTCGTAACATCTCTTTCGGAAATAACCATATTTCTCCTCACCAACTCTTCTATGTAGACATCTCCAACATCTCGAATGGTCTCCCCGCCGTAATCACTAGGCTTGAGTATTCCATCTCCAGCCCAGTAATAGGACAACTTCTCTACACGTATTGCATAATCTTCTGGAAAATGGGCCAAGTATAGGAAGCAAGGCTTCAAATAACTAGGCAACTCTTCAAAGCTCAGAGACAATACATAGTAAAATGAACTCTTCTTGTCGTCATTAAAATCGGTTCTTTCCAAAAGATGAGATCCAATATTCTCAAATACTCGTTTCCAGTCGTGCAGTGTGTATTTTGCAGCCAACAAGCCTCCTAACACTCTGACAGCTAGAGGCAATCCTCCACAATGTTCAATCATTTGCTTACCCATCTCTTCCATTTCCTCATCAACTTTTGATTCTGCACAACATCATAAAACAACTACAGATTGTATTGCGATCATTCCAAAAACATATCTCATTTGAATGCTTACCAGTTGCATCTTTCCTTGGCATTGCTATTCTTTGGAAAAGTGTCCAACTGTCTTGAATATTTAATGATTCTGGCTCAAAGTTGATATATGTTTTGTCTTTACGCATTGCAACACCCTTATTTCGAGAAGTAAGTAGCACCTTCCAACCTGCAAAATATTTACTCATCTCATAATAACCAAACACAAAGAGCATAACGAGTATGACAATTTGTTTTTTCATCTTTCTTTGTATTAAGTACAATAAGAGGTCACCTTTTTTGGGTGGAAATATTGGCTTGATTAGGTCCCAATCTTCTTCTTTCCATATGTCATCAAAGACAATTAATGATTTAGATGTTTCCAACAATCTCCAGAGTTCATCCTGGAGTGTTGCATCTGTCATTTGCAAGATTCTATTTTCCTCTTCTCTAGGTGTGAGATTCCGCAAGATTGTTTGCCACACATTAGTCCGGTTACAAACTTGTGAAACACACACCCATGCGAATCCATTAAACTTCTTTTAAACCATCTCGTGATTAAAAGCTTGTCTAGCAAGGGTGGTTTTCCCAAGACCACCCATACCGGTTATGGAAACCACTTGAACGTTATCTTCCTCCACCAAATATCCAACCAATTTCTTAACATTTGCTTCTAACCCAACAAGATCGCTTTCGTTGGCCTTAGAAAATGTTTCTCGCATCTTCCTTTCTCTATCATCTACCGGCTGCGCAATAGACCGTCCATCATCAATGATTTGCTGTACTCCAAAACTTTGCATATCACGAGTCACATCTGAGATCCTCTTACTTATGCCTCCAATTTCTAATGCGATTTCCCTGCGTTCCGGAAAAATGCAAGCAAGTCTTCTGATACGATTCTTGATGCCATTATTATTTTTTCCGAGTTCATCTTTTCGAATGAAGGTTTCAATTACATCCTCCGCATCAAAAATGATTTCCTTGATGACGTCCACACAGTTTCTCACCCTCTCACTTGTATGCTTTTTGGCATCTGCATCTTTCAAAAATGACTTTAACGTGTTTAGACCAGTTTTTAGTTCAGTAACTTGATTTTCAACTCCCTGAAATCGATTGTATTCTTCGCCCAGTAGGTCCCAAAGCTTTTCCACTCCAATGGACACAAGTTCCATATTGGCTCCTGCTTATGTAGTATGAAAATAAGAATCAAGCTACATTATATTGATGAACAAAGCAATAATGGATTTTCATATTTTATCTAATACTAAAAATTGGTGATGAGGAATTTTATACTCCTTCAGTTCCATTTTATAAGATTTTTTAACTAAAAGCACTAAGTTTAAGAAACTATAAATGATTAGTTATTTCTACATTAAATATATTATTTAATATTTATGTAGAAAATTTGTGTCCAATAGAAAAAAGACTGCAAAATACAAATAGTTATAACATATTAAATATATATTAATTATGTCTAGAAATTTGAAAAAATCAAATAAAATGGAACAAAAAAAAACTTCTAAAACATCTAATATAATGGAACATAGGGAGTATTAAACACAACGATCTTGGATATGTTGTTTTCATGGAGACATTCACGCATTTAATATGTAAATACGTTTTAAATGATAAAATTTTCACATTATAGGAAATATATAATAGTTTTTTTTTAAATATATAGTAAATTGTTGACCAAAAAAATCATTTAAATTTTTATTACTATAGATTTACGTATACGATTCAAAAAAAAAACATTTGTAGCTTTTATATTTTTTTTTACATTATTCTGAAACATATTTGAATTTTCTTTTCATATAACAAAATAAAATAAAAAAACATATTATATTGTTTAGGATTACTTTTAAGTTTTTTTTTCAAGCATTGTGAACTTTTTTTTTATATAAATAAACTACCATTATAAAATCACGAACTTCTATCAATATGTTGGGAATAATTTATTCCCTTGGGCCAAACCCAATATAAATTCAGAGCCCATGATATGAAAGCTAAAATGACTGCAAAAAATGCATAAGCAGAGCGACCGCATGAAGCGTATAAGGTGAGCGACCGCGGAAAGCGCATAAGCTAAGCGACCGCATGAAACGCATAGGTTGAGCGACCGCATGAAACGCATAGGTTGAGCTGTCGCGGAAAACGCGTAAGCTATTATTGACTTATTCCTAAGAGATAAAAATAGATATTCCTAAATCTTTAGAGATAAATATCAAGTAAAGTCGGTTCCTAAACTCATGCGGACTAGGAAACTTTCTATAAATTGAGCAAAGAAAAACCCTAAAAATGACATCCAAAAACTAAGGCAAGAACAGAGAACCTTCTACAGCTAGAGCTTAAGAGACCTTAGCATTAGCTTGTAGTTGCTATCTGTTATTGCAAACACTCGTTTTCTAATAAAGATTATTCGAAACTATTCGATCCTCCACGTTTTCCGTAGGCTTGTCAACGAATCGCTTATTTTTACACAAACACAATAAACTAAACACCATATTTTACTGTTTGGGATTACTTTAAGTTGTTTTAGTCAATAATCCATTAATGACATTGCAGTGATGAATCTAATTGTAAATGTTGAGAATATTGCAATTTAGATGTTTATTATATAGATATGGAATGGCCACGATTTTCACTTTCAAAATAACATCAGGAATGCAGTAAAGTCATTTCAAAAGTCATTTCTCAGACGATCTCGACAGGTGATTATTTTGTGAGCCTGACAAGTTGCTATAGCAATTTTTTTTTAACTTCTATAGAAAGGAATATGAAATGGAGATGAAATTTATAACACTAAACACGTTCTAAACATAGCAAAAAATATAAGACATGCCTGTAAAATTTTCAAGGGTAGTCTTGTATTTAAAACTATGAACACAACGGATTAGGTCGAATATGAGTAGTGTGGAGGCCAAACATTCGACTTACTCAGGTATACAAAAGTGTTCAAATAGTCACTTGTTGGTCCATATAGAGGAAGGGGTTGATGAATTTTTCTGCTCTTTTATCTCTGCTTCAAATTTTGAAAATGAGCGGTAGGAGTTATGGCAAGATATTAGAGATCATCATGATTCTCCAATGTTCATAAACAAGCCATGGATCTTTTTGGAGATTACAATGAGACTCTGGAGGGGAAGTGCATTCTGATTTTGTTAATGCGCCAAGTATAACATCAGGAATGCAATAAAGTCTTTTTCGTCATTGTTCATTGATGGACCTTGGTTATCAAGGCTGCGTGTTCACATGGTGCAGTAAAAGGGAAGGTGTCATATGTAAGAAACTGGATCAAGTGCTTATTAATGCCGAGTTGACGTGGTTTTTCCCGTGTTCTTACTCTGCTTTTGAATCGGGAGGGTGCTCAGATCATATGCGTTGTCGGATCCAATTTGATGCAGAGGTGGAGAAAGGCAGGACACCTTTCATTTAAACGAGTTTGGAGGGTTTCCTCCCGATGCTGGAGAATTATTGGGATAACACTGAAGTCTTGTTCCACTCTACATCGGCTCTGTTCCGATTATCAAAGAAGTTGAAAAATCTTAAGCCGCTGATCCGGCAATTTCGTAAAGCAACAGTTGGAAATTTAACGAAGAAAACAAAAGAAGCTTATGAGAAGCTATGTGAGAAGCAACACTTGACTCTCTCGCCAATCCAACTGATTAGGCGGTAACAGAGGAAACCAACGCGTGTACTGGCAACATGTAGTAGTACTTGAGGAAGGTTTTATGCGTCAACGATCGAAGCTTCATTGGTTGAATATTGGAACCAACAATAATAAATCCTTCCACATGGCAGCTACTGTTCGGGAGATGAGAAATACTACCAGGGAAATTCAATGTCTAAATGGTGAAGTTACAACGGTAGTGATGCGATTAAGGCATAAGCGGACCGGTTTTTAAAGGAATTCTTACAACATCAACCCACTGATTACGAGGGCATTACAGTAGACACTCTCAGAGATCTTTTGAGGTTTTAATGTTTTGATATCGATTGCGAAATGCTGGTCAGTACGGTAATAGAAGAGGAGGTGTCTCAAGTTCTATTCAAAATGCCGAGTAACAAAACTCCTGGTCCCGACGGATACACTGCTTAATATTTCAAAGCCATGGGGCCGATTGTAGGTAGAGATTTCACAATTGCCGAACAATCCTTCTTTTTTAAAAGGTTTCCTCCCCGAGGGAATCCATGCCACGATACTAGCATTGATACCTGTTATTTCCATGTGACTTAAAATTAATAGATTTTTTTTTTGAGGGGATACGGTACTTAGAATAGGAAATTGTCTAGTTTTCTTTTAGTTAAAAGAAAATCTGCTAGTTTTCTTCTCATAAAAAAAACTCTTAGTTTCCTATTCTAGAAAAGGAAATCATATAATTTCCTTTTGGTATCGGGTTTTGGGGCTATAAATACATGGTTAAAGGTTTGTAGTTTATTTATTCACACAATCAATAAAGAAACCCAAAACAGGGTATTTGCCTCAATATAATTTTTTCTCTAATTCTCTTTTCGCTTTAAGATTTCTTCAAAGATCATCAACGATAATCACAACTGGTATCAGAGCTCAAGTTGTGATTGTTAGGTTCAATGGTAGGGGGTTCTCTAAAGTTCGATGTTCCCAGGTTCGATGTTCCCAGGTTAGATGGGAAAAGGAATTTCAGTCTCTGGCAGCGAAGGGTGTTGGATCTGCTTTCGCATCAGAAGATGAAGAAGGCGATGTTGGAGACAAAACCAGAATCAATCACGCAAGATGATTGGAATGAGATGCAAGATCAGGCAACTTCGACAATTCGTTTGTGTCTATCAGACGAGGTTACATACCAGGTAATTGATCTCACAAACACAAAAGCTATGTGGGAGAAATTAGAGAAGTTGTCTAGGTCAAAGTTGTTGTCTAGCAAGCTGTATCTGAAACAGGGTTGTAAGGGTTGAAAATGTCTGAGGGTTCAGATCTTGTGCAACACGTCAACACGTTTAATCAAATCATCGGTGATCTAGAACGTGTAGATGTGAAGATTGAGGACGAGGATAAAGCTATGATCTTACTGTGTTCTCTACCTCCAACGTATGAGACTTTGGTGACAGCGCTTACCGTTGAGAAAAATACGATAAGCCTAAAGACAGTTACTTCTACGTTGCTATCTCATAATGAGCAACGACAGAATACGAGTTCTAACAAGGCACAAGGTGACGGATTATATGTCAGTCATAACCAGGACAGGGGGAGACAGAAAGAGAAGCATTCAGATGGTAGTAGCAGAAGCAGGTCAAAGTCAAAGAACAAGAAGAAAGCAGTCTGCTATGGGTGTGGCAAGCAAGGCCACTATAAACGAGATTATCCTGTTAAGAAGCAGAACAATGAGAAGAATTTGCAAGATTCTTCTGCAAACATGGTCCAGAAAAGTGAAGATTCAGAAACGATCGACTACAATATGCTAGCTGTCACATCAGTGAAACACGCAAATTCTTGGATTATAGATTCGGGTACATCATTCCATATGACTTCAAATAGTGAATGGTTTGGAACCTATAAGGAGTGAAACATAGGATCAGTCCAGTTGGCAGATGATAGGCCTTGTAATAAAATTGGAGTTGGGCAGATCAAGTTTCGCATGCACGATGACATCATAAGAACGTTGAACGACGTAACATGTTCCAGCGGTTAAGAAAAATCTGATCTCCTTAGGTACGCTTCACAGAAACGGATTCAAATTCAAAGGAGATGAAGATGATGACGTTTTGAAGGTATGCAAAGGAGCTATAACACTGATGAAAGGGCATATGACAGCTGGAGGTGTATATCGGTTGATGGGGAACGTTATTGTAGGTGGAGCCTCAGCAGCAATGTCTAAATATGAGAGCACAGCTCTATGACATATGCGTATGGGACATATCGGAGAGCACGGCTTGAGTGAACTCCATAAGAGGGGTCTTCTGGATGGGTTGAAGAGTTGCAAGATGGATTTCTGTAAGTTCTGTGTGATGGAAAAGCAATCCAGAGTATCTTTCAAAACGGGTCAACACACGACAAATGATCTATTAGACTATGTCCTTTCTGCTGTGTGGGAGCCAACTCGGGAACAGTCATTGGGAGTGTCTAGGTACTTTGTCATATTCATTGATGACTTCTCCAAGAGGGTCTGAGTGTACTTCATAAAGCACAAATCTGAAGTGTTCGCGAAATTCAAGATTTGGAAGACTGAGGTTGAGAATCAGACAGGAAGAAAGGTGAAGTATCTGAGATCAAATAATGGCACATAGTATACTGATGGAAGTATGGACTGAGATAGATATTGATCTATCAAACTTAAAGATATTTAGATCGCCAAGGAGTTCCCTGTAAGGAAAAATTGCTATTGATTTTTTTCTCGCAAATGGCTTTTTTTTGCAGTCATGTCGTATAATTTTTTTTTTCGATTCATATTTTTCAGGCATATTTAGCATCCGTGGTCTCAGTAGAAAAGAGAGTAACGTTGGGCACTGGACATCAAAACATGTGATGAAAATGTAGTTAAGATTTAACAAAGCCAATGACTGAGATCTAATCAAACTAAGAAAGCTAGTGAGTTAAAAAAAAAAAAAAAAAAAAAGGNGTTAAAAAAAAAAAAAAAAAAAAAAAGGGAAAAGAAAGCCAGTGAGTTAGGTATTTTTGAATTATTGGCATAAGGCTTGTTTCTGTTACCAAACTTACAGAAGTCAAACAAAACCTATATATAGATTCAAGCTTACATATAGATTATGTCTCTCTTGACATACCTAGTTTCAAGAGAGCCAAATACTAGCACCGATCCAGGATATGGACAAGGTTTTATGGTCAAAACTAGTGATAAAGAGAAAAACAAATAGAGACATCGTTCACCATAAACCGAGAAATTTGCCATGAAAAAAAAAAGAAAGAAAACTGACTAACCTCTTGAAGGCACCAAGAAACTCTCCCCTAGCTCGTCGCCCTTTAGGAAGAAGAGAGAAGCTTGACTTGATGGACTCTCTTAAAGCGCCTACTACTTTTCATCCTAATTGCAGCTTTAAAATGACTCACTGTGACTACAACAAATGTTCAAGTTTTATACTAATATAAATTTTAGTCAAGTAGTAGCAATAGTTAAATGAAAACTAATTTTTTTTCTTTTTTTGAAGTTTGAGGTGGGAAATGGTTGACTATAGACATCAATTGCATGTGGCATTAAATGAAACCTTCCTCTAAAGTTCAAATCAATTACAATGTCTGTAAAATATTAGCTAACGTCCACAATTGTCAAATCAACGGTCAGGAGCACTTCTATACAGCTGTAATATTGTTATGGTCTTACTTAAAAGCAATTTACAACATATATTAAATCAGACAAGTGGCAGAGTGCTTAACAGCTAATCAATAATTACCAAAATATAAAAGTGCTTTAACTACTACACTGACGAGAAAAAACATATATAAAAAACCAGTTTTGATACCAACCACAAAGTATTTTGTTCTTCGTCATGATACTTCTTGAACAGAAATCGCAAGTCTGATTATACAAGAAAATACTAGAATGCAAAGAGATTATTATCATTATTGTTGTCGTATTGATACACGCTGATGCCCAAAGTGATTAGAGAGATTCGCTTGCGAAGAGATTCGTCTACAGAAACATAAGAATGAAAAGAAGAAAAAAAAGTTAATGAAATTCAGCAGAATTTTCTTTCTCTCTAGGAAAATGCCATAATAACCTTGTAAATTCTTTTTCCATTTATAATCCATTATTGAAAACAAACAGACAACTTATATTTAAATTTTAAATTTGGGAAAATATATTTTTACCTGGTATGTAGCCTGTAATCGATGAGAATTTGATGATCTTAATCATTTCAATAGAATGATCTAACGGAAGGGATGTGTTGGACTTTGTAATAATCATCTCCTCCTTCCGACAATCTCTTCTTCCATTCCTCTCCCATATGTCCAACAGTCAGATCCTTTAAGGAAGTGATGAATCTCAGCCCATCAGGAAGCTCTTTTAACTTCTTACAATAATAAATACAGAGAGTATGAAGAAGGGGCATGGAGCCTTCTTCTACTAACCACTCTTCCCACCCCATTAGTCTAGATAATTCAAGCTTCTGCAATTGAGGAAACCCACCGACTGAGCAAACCATTTTCTTCCCAGCGAAAGATTTCCTCCATAAAGAAACCTCTTTCAAGTGAAGCAATTTCTCTAGAATTGGCATCGGATCCTCCTCCAAACAACAATTCTCTAGAGATATGGTTGTAAGGTGAGCAGGCAAGTGTTGCTCATCAGGTAACCTTGGCATATATATCCTCAAATCCAGAAATTTGAGAAGAGCAAAATTTAGAAAATATGCACTTACTTCTATCTCCTCTTCTCTCGTCCTGTTAAACCTGTTGGTTATAGAAAGAGATTCTAGGTGTTTCATTCCACCTATTGATGCATATAAAGTTTCTATACTCGTGGTCTCACCATGTAACTTGATAAAAAGAGTCCTCAATCTGGCCATACCATGGAGATCCTCTAGACTGCTATTCCTTGTTGAGAAACTAATCAACGTCTCCAAGTTTACTAGGTTACTCAATTCCAACTTTGTCTTCTCATGCATATCTTCTGGTAATGCAAGATACCTCAATTCTTGCATCCCCATCAAGATATTCGGCACGAATATAGGTTCCCCATATACACCTAGATGTAGATAAAACAACAACTTTAGGTTTCCCAGAGAAGAAGGCAAATGAGATACCTTATGAGCCAACGCCAAACTCAAGTATCTTAAGTGGATGAGCTTTCCGATGCTAGAAGGTAACTTTCCTCCTTCAAACCGGGCCATGAAGAGATCCAACACCCTTAGAAGTTGTAACCTTGTAAAGCTTATACCTGATAGTGTCCACTCTTTCCCCCAGTATTCAGCAATCAAGAGAGATCGAAGTTTTGGATTATTTATATCTCTCTCAATATCTATTCTTTTAGGATAATGCCAGACGAGTCTGCGAGTTATACCATAAGATTGAGGGCTTGCGGTTGGGGAGCGGACACCACCAGCAATTTGTAGAAAGTTCTCTTCTTTGGCTTTAAACAAACAAATTTCTCTCATCATGTCATGCAAAAGACAGGTTTCAAATCTCAAAGTCATAACGTTTCTTTTGGAAATGACCATATTTCTCCTCACCAACTCTTCTATGTAGCTATGTCCAACATCTTGAATGGTCTCTCCATCGTAATCCCTAGGTTTGAATATTCCTTCTGCAGCCCAGTAATAAGACAAATCCTCTATACGTATTGCATAATCTTCTGAAAAATGGGCCAAGTAGAGGAAGCAATGCTTCAAATAACTAGGCAATTCTTCAAAGCTCAAAGATAATACATGGTAAAATGAACTCTTGTTGTCATCATTGACCTCGATTCTTTCCAAAAGATGAGATCCAATATTCTCAGATACTCGTTTCCAATCGTGCAGTGTGTATTTTGCAGCCAACAAGCCTCCTAACACTCTGACAGCTAAAGGCAATCCTCCACAATGTTCAATCATTTGCTTACCCATCTCTTCCATTTCCTCATCAACTTTTGATTCTGCACAACATCATAAAACAAATACAGATTGTATTGCGATCATTCCAAAAACATATCTCATTTGAATGCTTACCAGTTGCATCTTTCCTTGGCATTGCTATTCTTTGGAAAAGTGTCCAACTGTCTTGAATATTTAATGATTCTGGCTCAAAGTTGATATATGTTTTGTCTTTACGCATTGCAACACCCTTATTTCGAGAAGTAAGTAGCACCTTCCAACCTGCAAAATATTTACTCGTCTCATAATAACCAAACACAAAGCGCATAACGAGTATGACAATTTGTTTTTTCATCTTTCTTTGTATTAAGTACAATAAGAGGTCACCTTTCTTTGGTGGAAATATTGGCTTGATTAGGTCCCAATCTTCTTCTTTCCATATGTCATCAAGGACGATTAATGACTTAGATGTTTCCAACAATCCAAAGAGTTCACTTTGGAGTCTCGATTCTGTCATCTCCAAGTTTCTATTTTCCTCTTCTTTGGGCCTGAGATTCCGCAAGATTGTTTGCCACACAGATTTTCGGGTAAACTCTTGTGAAACACACACCCATGCAAATCTATCAAACTTGTTTTTAACCATCTCGTGATTAAAAACTTGTCTAGCAAGGGTGGTTTTCCCAAGACCACCCATACCGGTTATAGAAACCACTTGAACGTTATCTTCCTCCACCAAATATCCAACCAATTTCTTTACATTTGCTTCCAACCCCACAAGATCGCTTTCGTAGTCCCTAGGAAATGTTTGTCGCATCTCCCTTTGTCTATCATGTAGAGGTTGCATATTCCCGCCGCTATCAGCAACTATTTGTTGTACGACTCCAAAACTTTGCATATCACGAGTCACCTCGGAGATCCTCTTACTTATGCCTCCAATTTCTAATGCGAATTTCCTGCGATCCGGAATAATGCAAGCAAGTCTTCTGATACGTTTCTTGATGCCACTTGTTTTTCCGAGTTTGTCCTTAAGAAGATACGTTTCAACTTTATCTTCCGCGTCATAAATAATTTCCTTGATCTCTTCCACACAGTTTCTCACCACTGCACTTGTATGTTTCTTGGCATCTGCATCTTTCAAAAAAGACTTTAACAAGTTAAGGTTACTTTTTAGTTTAGTTACTTCATCATCAACTCCCTGAAGTTGCTCGTATTCTTGGCTCAGTAGATCCCAAAGCTTCTGTAATCCAAACGACACAAGTTCTCCTGTCATAATGGCTCCTGCTTAAGCACTATAAAAAAAAAAAAGAATCAAATTAATCTGAGGGTATAAGCTACGTGAATCAAAAAAACAAAAAAAAATCAAGCTACGTACTATTGATGAACAGGTATAATCGCAAGGAGTCAAATATCACAAAGTGGTAAAACAAAGTCATAGGGGATTTTCTTATTTTAATTATATATATCTTTATATTGGTGATGAGGAATTTTATTTTACACACATTGATCTTGGGTATGTTGTTGTTCTCACGGCCACGGAGACATTCACGCATTGCAATTTGCATATATGTTAATATGTTTAATGATGAAATTCACAGTAAAAAAAATACAAATATATCGTAATTTGTTGACCAAAGAAAAAATTCATCCCATCTTATATTAAATTAACATTTTTCGTTATTATAGATTTACATTCCCAAAAAACATACAACTATAATTGAGTTAATTTGTGTAATAACTAAAAAGTGAACATAAATTAAGATATAAGACCTACTTTGGATAGTATAGTGAGTAACCACTGAGATCTAGGGCTTGATTGGCAATGATTTTAAAGTCTTTCCACCGCCAAAAAAATTCTCAAAAACTATAAGTTCAACCAATCATGATTTAGCTTTTCTTTTTTTACTCAAATCCAAAATATTTATTTTTTTTTATTTTAGGTTGTAGAAATTCATTTTTTCCAAAGCACGTATATTTATGCTTTGGATCAATTTCTCTTTCCTATTTCTATATATAAATATTTAACGTGTTTATTTTTTATTTGAAAAGTATTTTTTTTTTTATTTCAACCAAATAACAATAACTATTTTATTTGCATACATTTATTTTAATAATGTATATATCTATATTTCTTGTCTATAAAAAAATTTGTATTTTTGTCATTTGTTAAAAAAAAAAAAAATATATATATATATATATAATACTGTAACTTATATTTTTTCTGCTAAATATAACATATATATATATATATATATATTATGATATATAAACAATTTTATATTTACAATATCTAAAAACTATTATATTTGTTATTTACTGTAATTTACATTCTCTTTTTGTCAAAAATTCATTTTCTTATTTATTTAAAATATTTTTATATTTTACATAATACGTACATAAATCTACATCATACAATTAATATTTAACCAATAATACTTTTATTTTTAAAAATTTACAGCCAAAATTCTACGGCCACAGCAAAAAAAAGTCTTAACCAATCAAACTGCTAGAAAATCATCTCTGTACTTTTGTTACCGGACTTAGAGAAGAATAATAAAACCTATATATATATGGATAACTATCTTTTTATATATATTCAAGCTTACATAGATTCTGTCTCTCTTGACATACCCAGATGCAAGAGAGAGAAATAGCAGCACCGATCAAGGATATGGATAAAGTTTGACTGTTAATACTCGAGAGATTGAGAGAACAAAAATAGAGATATCTTTCACTGTAAACAAAGAAATTTGCTAAGAAAAAACAAATAACATTTAAAGGAAAATGACTAACCTCTTGATGGCGCCAAGGAACTCTCCTCTCGTCGCCCTTTAGGAAAAAGAGGGATTCTTGCTCTTTAGTTATTAGGAAGAAGAGAGATTCTTTAGTTCAGATATTTGTCTAAGAGATTTAGTTCAGATATTTGTCTGTATTTATTGGTTTATTGGAGGGAGATACTTTAGTTCAGAAGATATTTGCCTAAATCTTTTGCTTTATTGAAGAGAGATACTTTAGTTCAGACACGATGCTGACTCCTATGTCGGGAAAGAATCATACCTAAGTCTCTGAATGCAGCAACTACTTTTTCATCTATCCTTCTGTCTATTAAAATTAGTAAATCCAATCCAAACCATTATCTAGTGGATTGAGTGCTAAATGGGTGGTGGATCAATCCAACTAGTTAGGCCAATGGGTTGAGTCGACTCATGATCCATTAATTTTTATGGCTCAAATGATTAAATAGGTTGACCCATTAATCCATTGAATAAATTAGTAAATAACTTTGTTAACAATAATGTATCGTTGAATTGTACGGTTTTTTGCATAAATTACAAAATTTTGTTTTTTTTTGCGGGGAATTACATAATCGTGGTTTCGGTGTGAAAATTTTAAAATTACGTATTTGGTGGAAAATAATAGAATCGTATTTTGATGGAAAAAAATGCATTTTGGCAGGAAACTATTAATTGAGTTTTTGCGAAAAATTGCATTTTGGCGGATCATTGTGGTATCAAGTCTTTGGCAAAAAAAATGTGAAATTTTGTTTTTGGCGGAAAAAAGTATACCCACATTTGTTTTTTTCGGAAAAAATGTGTTTTTAGCACAAAAAATGATGTGTTAATGGATAACCCATTTCAACTCAATCTATTTGACTCAGCAAAACCCATTGATCCATAATCCATTTTGTTCCAACCCATTTGACACATTAGAATTAATGGATCGGATTCATTGCAGCTTAATGGATCGGATTCATTAATGACACTTTAGAATTAATGGATCGGATTCATTAATGACACATAGACTTAGAAGCAACTTATGTTCTTCCCTGATTTCAAAATAATTAATCTAGTTTCTTAGTATTAATTTTTTTTTTTTGTTTTTTTTTTGTTTTTCTTAATTGAATATAGATAGACACAAGGAGGAAAAAGAAGTGTTGACTATTTCTGAACAATCAATAAAGAAGAATGTCAAGCGTTTGAATGCTTCATTTCCGTGTCTAGATAAAAAAAATATACGCTGGCCACGGCAACCATTTCAACGTCATCGAGTAAGCTAGTTAACACACCTTTTCTATCACTTTTATCATATTTTAAGTCACGTAGAATAACAAATATATTTTAAAATTACCTACGAGTTATTTTGAAAAATCAAACGCGATAAATGAATCTTTATATTTACGAAAATATCATACATCAATTTTACAAATAAAATTAAATCATGGTTATGTAAAAGTATTATTCTTTGTTTGAACATAACAAATTAAATTTTGACAGTCCCAATCAAAATTCAATTTGTATTTTTAGTAATGTTTTTCTCTCCCCAGACAGAACACAAGTTACATATGTAATAACATGGGACAAAAATAACAACTAATGGCAGCGTAACTAACGTGGATTAATTCAAATTTTTACTACACAAGTCCGTACCACCAAGTCAACAAAACCATGTTCCACTCTTTTTCTTCAACACGCTATTTTTTTCTCCTTTTTCAAAAATTGACCTTAATATAATCTCTCTACCCACTTAAAACCATTTCATACTCCAAAACCAAACACCAATCATTTATTACTTCAAAACAAAAACAAAAAAACACACAAGATGAGAAAGAGAGGA
Organism: Kernera saxatilis; assembly: GCA_900406395.1. Lineage (NCBI taxonomy): Eukaryota > Viridiplantae > Streptophyta > Magnoliopsida > Brassicales > Brassicaceae > Kernera > Kernera saxatilis. The sequence continues at coordinate 8,139 of OVAY01001446.1, read as the reverse complement.
CAAAACAAGAAGAACAGGTTCTTGAGAATCATTACTATGCCTCTAAAAGTTTTAGGCAAGGCTCGTGATCTCTACATGCGAAGCATCACAGGCTGCGCAGCTCGGACTCACTACTCCTCCGCCGACGTGGTCTCCGTTCACTTTCCAAGAAGCCGGAGCATTTCCTCCGCCTTCTCCTCCTCCGCCTCTTCCCGGAGGAGATCCGATTTCACCTTCGATGATGACTACAGCGAGCTGCTTAGAGCTGCTTCCGTTAGGAGTTTGGGTCATAAGAACGAGATCGACATGTTCATACACCAACAGCTTCAGCAGCGGCAGGGGAATCACGTCGCCGTTGCGGCGGTTGCGGCTGCGGCTGCTGCGAAAGGTGGTTTGCCGAAAAGCTCGAGCGTAGGGATGACAATGGCGAGTATTGATGAAGAAGATGAAGAAGAAGGATCATTGAAGAATCAAAAGAAAGGATCTGATTTCTTATACCCTCGTAGCAGATCATATGCTGTTACTATCAGAGGATCCAAGTTTTAATTTACTAATTAATTGTCTTTTTCTTTCCTTAATTAAGAAGTATAATTTCTTGAAATTGTTAGGGAATTAAGAAGAAGAAAAGAAAATGACTACAAGGGAGTAGTTCATAGTTACTTGACGAGGGTTATCAAAAAACAAAAAAAATTAATCTGGCCTCTCCATAGACCTGGGATATGGATTCTTGCTTTCGGATCAATTTGCATATCCGGAGAGAGGATCTATCCGTGGGCTGCACCTCTTCCAGGGGATTAGTCTAGGCCCTTCTATAAACCTGAGATTTATCCATGAGTTATAAAAAATAAATAAAACAAAAAAAAAAAAAAANAAAAAAAAAAAAAAAAAAAAAGTTACTATAAAATATTTATACCAAAAAAAGTTACTCTCAAAAGACTGAATCTAAGTCATTTTATTTTATATTCCGGTAAAGGAATCTATAAATTATGGCTAATTTACTCTTTGCCAAATTTGATTTTTAGTATCGAATTCATATCGACCAATAAAGAAAGACAAAAAGAATGCAGTGAAAATGGGAACTGTATAAAAAAAAAAACTATACTAAATAAATATAATAGTGATTCCTAGCTAATGAACTTATTGTTATAAACTAAGAAAAAATAATTATTGTTAAATACTAAGAACAAACTTATTTGAAACCACATTATTTTTTTGCTTTTATTTATGTACTTTTCTAAACCAAGAAAACCAAATGACACGAACAAAAAATTTAACGTGGTCTTTAGTGTATATATATAGTTCAATTAGTTGACCTAATATGTTTTTTCTTGGAAAAGGTGGACCAGAATCTGAATTTCAGGTGGTAGAAATTACAATTTAATGTAGGAAAGTCTATGCAATCCCAATTTAAATATAGTGTATTCTAATTTCGCTAGAAGTTACATATTTTACTATGAATGATACAAGTTTTTATATCAGGAAATATATGATGATTGGTAAAAGTTAGGAAAGTGTTGTCGTAACGCCTAAATCACGGAAAGTCGATGAATTATTGAATTCTTGTTTACAAATGTATATACTTGTTTCGTATTGAATTGTTGTTTTGACATATATACACTCGTGTCTTCATGTGTTCTGGTTGCACTTAAATAATAACTTTTTTTTTTCTGTCTCTTAATATAGCAGACCAACATTTTTTTGTGGGTGTGCCACTATTAATTGTTCTTCGAAAACATTAATTGCCCTTTGTCCTTGTTGTGGCTTAAGTCATATGTTCACCAAACTTTATTGCCTCATTTACAAAATAAACTACCAACTAATTTTCATTACTTCATTTACTAACTACCTGCATATATAATTATTCATTACTTCATTTACTAACTACCTGCATATATAATTATATATGATGTACTTGTCCACTTGGTGAGACTTGTTAAACCTTTGTATATTAAGTTATTTGTGTAAAATTCACAAAAACAGAAAAAAATCACGTAGAATGACAATTTCAAAAGTTTTTTGCGTGTTTTGACACTTTCACAATTTCTGACCAATTTGCTCATGCTTTTTGTTTTTTAGCTTCTCTGCTTAAAACTGTTCGACTGACATAAATAACAATTTTTTTTCTGTTTTTTCTATATATCACTGACACAAGTATCATTCTTTTCTTTATTTTTAAAAAATATTAATCATCTTTGGGATAGTTCAAATGCCTTCAGCTCAACTCAAAAAAATTCAATCTCAATTTTCCTCGCACATCTCCCTTCCCCGTTGTTCTCTTTCCTCTCGACGACAATTTCTCTCGCATCTTTCCCTTCCCTGTCGTTCATTTTCTTTTTGTCGTAGTCGATAATTTCTCTCAACCTCTCTCTTTTCCCCGCCGTGCTTCTTCCGTTCATCGAAAATAGGTAACAAAGCAAAATCACTTTCGTAAATCGGAATTGCTTTTTGTGTCCTATAAAATTTTGCCGTTGATTTAGTATCTAAATTTCTTCAATTTCTTTCTAAACAGGTTCAATCTAGACCAGTTTGATATTTATTTCTAAAACATAGACCAATATCTACCTTTTAGATATGTGAGTTTCGTTGTTGGTAGTTTAGTTATTTTGATAACCTATAATATTCGTGTACGTCTACTTTTAGATCTGGTAGTATGCGGAATAGAGGCGAATAGGACATCCACGAGCGATGTACAAGACTAGGGTATAGATGTACATCATTTACAATAGGTATACACGGGTGATGATGGTATACGTATTATTGTTGATGGTGGATGGTGGTATACATATCATTGATGATGGTGGATGGTGGTGTACATATCATTTGATGATGATGGATGACGGTGCATGCATATGTATTGTTGATGATGGTGGATGGTGGTGTACTGATGGTGGTATACATATCATCGTAGTCTAATATTGTTGATGATTGTGGTGTAGATATTGTTGATGTGGTGGTGTACGTATCGTTGATTATGATGGTGTATGTATCGTTGGTAATGGTAGTGTATGTATCGTTGATAATGGTAGTGTATGTATTGTAATGGTGATTGATGATGGTGGTGTACATATTGTGAACGATTGGTAAACTAATTAGAATTTTGATGTTTCTGACACATCCTGTTTTACCTCACACAGACTCATTTAGCCCATCGACCATTCACATACCTTATTTCGTATATACAACATCACTCGTGTATGCATATTTTTTGCCTTTTGGTAATAGGGTCTTGTGAAAGTACATCGCATGCATAAATTGATATAAATTGTGGTGTACGCATTATTTTCGTTTTCGTGTACGCTTACAAAATATACTTATGGTGTATGTATCTATGTGTACACTGCAAATTATGTGTACGTCCACGCTCACTCGTTTCTTCAGTGATTCCACGATCTTCACCAATCCGAGCAACAAATATCACAAACATGTTAACACTTTCATTACCCACTCTCAATCCCATGAATGTTTCAACATCTTTATCTGTTTCGATGTACACGGGTGGCAATTTTCTTTCAAGCACCGATGATGTACCACTCGGCATCCAATTTCTAAGCATCTAATCCAAATTCTTCTCACACCACCATAGCTATTTCTGTGTACGTCAGCTATCTACGAACCCTAACATCTCTTGATAGTTGTGTTTTGTTAACAATAAAACCTCACAAACCTACATATGGTGTACGAATCAAAATATTATTTTGTGTCAAAAATAGCAATTCATATTTGATTTGAGTTGGTAAATATCCAATCACATCGATTAACTCACTCTCTTTTTTAATAAAACTTATTTTTGTCTATTATTTTAATATAGGAAAAACAATTTTCACTGACAAAATTCACTTATAATTTAAAAATTCCTGTCACTTCATATACTTGCTACAAAAGCACATACGAGATGGGATAAAGGCTTTATCGTTCAAAATTTGTGATTTTGCCATTTCACGCAAACCCTCCATAACTTTGCCATTATGCGCAAATTTAGTTAAAATAGTGACATTCTGCGCAAATGTCCCTTATATATTTTAGGGTTCATCTGAATTTGAGACGTTTCTCAATTTTAAATCTACAATAGCCTAATAGTGTATATATATATATATATTTCAATTTATTTATAAAATGGAGTGTTATTAGTTTTGTACTAGATTGTCAAATTATTTAAGAGAATAGTGATTTATTGTCTTAAGACTATTCCACCCGTTTAACTTATATTTTTCGGAGATTTTGTAAAAACTAAACTAATAATTTCTTATATTTTAAAAACTAATTTATGTTTTCAAAACTTTGTAAATTGACTTTTTATGCATAGTAAGACAGTAACACACATTCATTTTTGTTTCTATTGAGATAATCTCGGTTTAAACCTAATAACATGCGTCTATGAATTGTAAACTAAAATATAAAAATAATAATAAAAAATCATAAACTCTAAATAATTAATTAAACTAGTTATTGCATGATATAGTAAAAACGAATTTTAAAACGCAGAGACTTGGGAAACGTTAAAAAGAATGATATACCATTAGTAACTAAGATACAATCGTAACAAGTACCTATAAAACAGAAATAATCATCACAATTTTGTCACTTTTTATACGTTTAAAATAACATCAGTAGAACAAAACTCACCAGATGCATTCCATTAGTAGTTTTTCTTTTCGTCTTTTCCTTCTCTTTTGGATGGCATGTCTTATGAACATTTGGTGTCTCCTTGAACAGGAGGAGCTCTGTAGTATGCAGGCACAGTTGCTGGGAAAAACATCTGCCTAACTCCTTCCGCCTTTATTATCGGAAATATTATCCCCGATGCTCCCTGCGCTTTTTTGCGTTAAGATTGTACCGATACCAACTAAAGAAATTTGAATAATGTGATTCATACCGAGATCAATTTGGCTCCAAGCCATATGCGTTTTGGGGAAGGGAATGGGATTAACAACCGTATGACTCCATATACTGCAACCGCAAAGAAATGGCACACAAGAGTTAACGGTCGAGGGTTCAAACCCGAAAGCAAAGACACTGGTCCGCTTGTGCACATGCCCCCAAGACTCAGATAATCGTAGCACGCTTCCCTCATCTCGTTTCTTGCTTCATCTTTTGATGCACAGAACACTTTGTAAAGCGCATCGGCAAGGGTATTGATTGTTGCTGCCACTGGCTGCAAAGTTGAGATGATTCTCAATCACACTTTTTGACAACAAAGAAAACTTAACTATCTTTATTCTTATGGACTACAGTTTATGTTTACCTTCCGTAGAGTGTAAAACGATTCGAGATATTTGCAGAGACTGGAACCGTCACTAAGGTCACGCAGCGGTCTAAGAAGATTACGCAGGACAACAATGTCAGATAATGCGACTGTCATTCCTCCACCCGTTAGAGGATGACGCATGTTAAATGCATCTCCCATTAACAAAGCTCCTGGAGTGGGGTAAGGAGAAGCCGGCATGCTTCTGTTTGGCATTGACTTAATGTTTCCTTTATCGATCGCAGCAGTGAACGAGTCATAGACCTCAGGAGGCATCTAGAACAGAGAGAAAACAAACAAATTTTACCAACAAAGGACAGAAAAACGTCATAAAGCAAATAGTTTTCGTGTAAAAAGCGGCCATACCTGAGGAGCCACAACAGTTTTCAAATAGTTTTCCATTTCACCATTTGCAATGGAAGGCACTTTTTGACCAGGAACATCAACCAGACACCGGACCTCTGTGCTACTAATTGGGTACATCAAGATTGGTGATGGATCTGCTAAGACAACATGTCCGTGGTTTGCATATGGGAGATTGCAGTTCTCTAGGACCAAACCAACAAAACAAGAAGGGACCTCGACCTGCGTGAAGAAAGTATTCTACTTACTTGTGAAGCTAATGCAGTTTATTGCTTTTGTAAATTCAGCTGGGAGTAAATTCTGATATGAGAAAACAGAGAACAATACTAAACAGCACGTTACCTGAGGATTGCATAGAGAGCGACGCAGGTTTGAGAAACAGCCGTCACAAACTATAGTCAAAGCTGCAAATGCTGTTAGTTCCTCCCCTGCTTTATTCTTATATCTCACCCCTTTGATTGTACCATTTTCTTCTAGAAGAGAAACAACTGTTCCTTGCTCTAGCTGAACACTGTTGAGTATATCAGTGAAAACAGCAATTAGACGACTAGCAACACACAAGAGTGGCTCCCATATAGACTTAGTATCCAAATATAAAACAGATCAGTAATCCAATAAACCGAGAACAATTTAAGAAAAAAATATAGATCAGTGATTCAAACAATGTTTTATGCATTTCCATTTCGTTTTAACATAAGGGAACTTCAAGTAAGTCTAGGTGGAGCACGCAAAAGGATAAAAGGCCCATAACACCTAGAGGCATTTATAAAAGAAAAAAAAACGTACTTGGGAAGTGAAGCAGCTTTCTCCCGCATTCTTTGAATAAAGCGCCCATTGTGAAAGCTCCTTCCAGATACATCTGTGTGAAACTTCTCCAATGGATAAGCTAAGCGAATGCGTTTCCCATCCTTAAAAAGTGCATAACCATACACACGCTGCGCATCTATTTCCTCCACACAATCTGTAGATAGCACCCGTGATGTCATTTACTAGAAAACAACTACAGAGTAAACTAGAGGTAAAGAATAATTGCCCCATGGCTTATATATATCACATGGTCCTCCTCAACTAAACCTTTCCTTACCTTCAATTCCCAACTCCAGTAACTTGAGATAACCCCCAGGTTGTAACAGCTCTCCAACAATGCGATCAGGCTCAGATAAATCTCTTTCAATCACGTGAACTAGGCGTTTATCCTACAACATAACATCACAAAACAATGTTCAATTTACCACTTCTAGCTGCAAACAGAACTGTCACATAGTGAAGCAGTGGATCATTCTACCATAAGCATCAAAAGTAAGAAGAAGATAAATCCATAACTAATTGTCCAACAAGTTGTTTTCAGAAAAAAATAAAAATAAAAAATAGAAACACTGAATATTCCGGAAACAATATCAAAAAGCCTGGATTTGAACTATGCATATTGCAGCGCCTTTCAATCAATCCACGAAACCAGAACTAAGCTTCAACACAAACGAAGAATCGAAAATCGCTTTGACTAAGCAGCAATTGGTACTACAAATTCATTTTCCATCCTTAGCTTTTCCAACTTTCTTACACTAAATCAAATACGCGAAACCATTGCCACCTAATTGAGATCCTTAAGCTCTCAAATCAAACACAGAGAACAAGGAAAAATTGGAAAATGACCTTGCCAAGAGTGTAAGCCAGAGCAGAACCAGCGACTCCAGCTCCAACAATAATGACGTCGGCGACGGTATCTCCGCCGCTAGTATTCAGGGAACCGACGTTTGAGGTGACGGTAGAAACGGTCCGATCGTTATGGATCCTCGAAGTTGTAGGATCTAGTCTGATACTGTTCCGTCTCGATTTCACGAAAAATCCATAGAAAGTGAAGAAGGAGATCACGAGAACGGAGATCACGAGAGGCGAGAGCCAACCCCATGATTGAAGCTCCATCATCGTCGCCTTTTACAGAGAACTCGGTTTCTCTGCGGAGAGAACGAGAAAGGAGATGTTTATCTCTCTCTTTTCTTCTCACAAGACTTTTGCTTGTGAATTTCTATTTTATTTGATTTTTTAACTTTTACGCAAATTCCAGGTTAATTTACGCTGGCAATTTGTTAGGGACACATCATCCTATAACAACAAAAACAAAATTGTGCTGGCAATAATTTTAAAATCTGTAAAGAGTTTAGTGTATACAAATAATTTTAAAAATATTATTTATAGTATTTTCAAAAAAAAAATTTGAGTAAAATTGTAATGAATTTATATTTTTAATTGTAATGAATTCGGTTGAATCGCAGAATTAATAGTAACTAGACTTTTTGAATAACAACAAATTTTAGGGAAAATTGGAAAAAAAAGACATATTGACTAGATGTTCGGAAAACTAAACCTTTAGAATTCATCTTCGTGAAACTAAACCTTTAAATAATGTTAATCATTTTTTGTCCTTGATAATAAATTAATATTGCTTATATATTTTGTTTTTCATAAAAAATATTAATCACAATATTTTAGTGTATATATCTAACAAAAAAAAAAAGATATTCATTTGAAAATATATCTAACACCCAAATAAATAT
>OVAY01001445.1:0-29203 GCA_900406395.1 Kernera saxatilis | reverse complement strand
GTTATGGTATTTTTGGAACACAAACTTAAAAATGTGGTATTTTTGAGAATTGGTCATGTATGTATTATATACATATATCCTAGCTAAATAAAGCAAATAAATTAACTATCGTGATACCCGGTGACCCGGTGAATTTGGTCTGAGATCTCTCTGACTTAGTTTCTCCTTGTAGCTTCTACCAAAAATTTTATTTTCTTTAACTTTGTGTTATATCTTGTTATCTCTTCTATACACATTGGATCTTAGCAAAATTCGGATAAAAAAGCCCACATTCTGTAAATGATTTTCTTTACACGGTAAATGATTTATTTTGATAATTAAAAATAGTGGAAAAAGATTGATATTTAGAGAAATTTGGTTAATGATTTTTATATAATAGCAAAAATATTTATATGTCTCCGACTCTCCAAGATGAAGCAAGAGTTTAGCTTCCGTTTATCGAGCAATCATCTGTTTTTGATTTTTCCCAAATATTAGGTCACTTTGACTAAGCAATCCCCTATTGAGTTTTCCAATATTGTTTTCACATAAACACAATCTTTGTTGATCAATAAATTTAACATTTCTAAAAAAAAAAAACTTAATAGATTATTTTAGAAAATTCAATGATTGTAAATATAAATTAACTATGTTTGCTCATAAGTCATAACTAATTATAGAAACTGTTGATATAGATGTATAGCCCGCCAAATATAGCAAATAAACTAACTATTGTAATCCCCGACGAATTTGGTTCGAGATCTCTGTGACTTAGCTTCTCTTTTTTTTTATACCAACTTTTATTCTTTACAAAACAAAAAAACAAAATTTGCTCTCTACCCACATTCTGGTAAACAAAACAAAACCCACACTCTGTAAATGTTTTTTTAACATTGTAAATTATTTATTTTGATAACTAAAACTAGTCAACTGTATTAAAATTTGGTTTATAAATTTGTATACACTAATCACAAATATTTCCGTGTCTTCCTATTTGGTTAAATAAACCTTTCCATTAATAGATGAATGAAGGGGTCACAAATATTCCCTTATGTGGCGGTTTTAAAAAAAAATTAGATATTATATTTATGTAAACTTCGTAAACATTAAGATTCAAATTTTCCCACTACAGATCACCACTGGCCACAACAGACGCTCCTGAGTCCTGACGTTTCTAGAAGAATCATAAAACGGGCCTTCTAGTTTTGGCCCACTTTAGTTTGCTATTATCGTCGGATACTTTATTGGGCTTACATTATTAACTACCTTACGACAAGTTGCAACACTCTTTCCAAGCGATTAATATACCGCATAAAGATTCCTAACATAATAGCGACAAGATTCGTCAAAACATCAGGACATTATTGACAACTTTATAATATTTTCTAGGTGACACGAAATCTGAGGCTTACAAACCAAAACAGTTTTGTAGTATATTTATTTAAAACAAAACAAAAACAAATGATTAAACAATTATCGAAGAACGAGTAAAGCGAGTTACGTAATCGGAATATAATTACATCCATTATCCTTTCCTCATATATATACGTTACATATAATCTCTAAGTGACATGAAAGTTTCATGATGAAACCTTGATGCCTATAAAGCAAAAACGTTTTGTACTATTTTTTCTCACAAAAAAAAAAATGATCAAACAATTCACGAGGAACGAGTTAATCGGAATATTTACATCCATTGCCCTCCTAGGATACGTTACATGTCTCCTCCACATCAAACGACATCGTACGAGACTGCCTCCGGGACCATATCCATGGCCGGTGATCGGTAACATGCTTCAGCTCGCCGGTTCACCGCCACACGACTCATTGACTAAACTTTCGCGGCGTCACGGACCAATCATGACTTTGCGGATCGGGTCGATGCTGACGGTTGTGATCTCTTCGAGCGAAGTGGCTCGGGAGATTTTCAAGAAACACGACGCGGCTTTGGCCGGGAGGAAGATTTACGAGGCGATGAAAGGAGGGAAGAGCAGTGACGGGTCTCTTATCACGGCTCAGTACGGTGCCTATTGGCGGATGCTACGGCGGCTCTGCACCACTCAGTTCTTTGTCACGCGCCGTCTTGATGCTATGAGTGACGTACGCTCTAGGTGTGTTGATCACATGCTTAGGTTCGTCGAGGAAGGCGGGCAAAACGGTGCGTATTCCAATTATATCATCAAAAATTTTACCTGTTTAAGAAATTACATGTTCAATAATATAGATGGAAAACAATTTTTTTTTATTTCGCGTTTCAATAGTTTTTTTTTTAGTGTTACCATATTTGAATTTGAATATAATTTTATGAACATGAAAGTTGTCTAACTATAGTTATTTTAAATTTTACCGATTAAAAGGAATCACAATTCTTGTTTTCATTCTACCATGTGGTAAACTCAACTGTTAGAGACATGGTCGATTAAATGTGTAATTGATGCATTAGGACATGGCCCATGTTAAAGAAAATTTTAAAATTGTAAGAAAGTTGTTAGTTTGCAAAATCGGATCTTAATTTTAATATTTTTAAAGTATTTTAGCACGTGAAATATACGTTTAATACAAAAAACCTGCAAATGGTTTCTTGAGTAGAGATCCGGTGTTTCTGTGTTATCTACGTTACGTTTAAGTTTGGTCTTACGATCAAGAAATAATTTTTTACATTTTATAGATTAATTATATATATATATATATATATATATATATCACCACAAGAAAAAATTATAATCAAATATATATAGAGATTTTTAGTGTAATTTAAAGTTTCAAAAGTCTCGTGACAAACCCGCCAAAAATAATAAAATATTTTAACAAAAAAAAAGCCCCACAAAATATTCAACTCTTGATCCTGAAACTAATAAAATGTGTACGATATATATACTCCATATATTTATAACCAGGTACAAAAACTATCGACGTGGGGAGATATTTCTTCTTGATGGCATTTAATCTCATTGGCAACCTCATGTTCTCGAGAGATTTGCTTGATCCCGATTCAAAAAGAGGCTCCGAGTTTTTTTACCACACCGGAAAAGTGATGGAGTTCGCCGGAAAACCAAACGTTGCCGATTTCTTCCCTTTCCTAAGGTTTCTTGACCCGCAAGGGATCAGAAGAAAAACGCAATTCCACGTGGAACGCGCGTTTGAGATCGCCGGAGAGTTCATAAAAGAACGAACGGATGTCAGGGAGAGAGAAATGAGCGACGAGAAGACAAAAGATTACTTAGATGTTCTTTTGGAGTTTCGCGGTGGCGATGGAGCTGACGAAGAACCTTCTAGCTTCTCTGCAAGAGATATCAACGTTATTGTTTTCGTAAGTTATATATACCTGCCATATCTTAATTTTGCATTTTACGGTTATCAATCTTCTATAAGAAAATTATATTAATCATTGCTTTGAATTTACTTCTTTTGTTAAATTGAATTTACGTTTTCGAAATTTTTAAAATTAGTATTGCATATATGATAATATTTTCTTTTCAAACAAAACAAATTCTATTCTTGGTTAATTATTTCTAGTCTACTTTTTTCGATTGATATTGAAAACACGAATTTATTATTTATACACAGGTATTAATTATAAAAAGTACCACTTTTTAGTTTTTTTTCCCAAATATATCACATTTTTTTAGAAAAATAAAAAATGCTAGAAAGATAAGTTTTTTTTTTTGTTGGTTAATGGATATTTAAAGTTTGTTTGGTTAAAATAATGGATAAAAAAAGTTCAAGAGAAAACGTAAATTTTCTTAAATGTTGTTGTCTTTTTCTAAGAGAAAACGTAATTTTTTTTGACAAATTGTTTAACCAAAAAAAAAAAAGTTAGAGAAATTTTCAACTATATAAAGAATTAAATAATCGATTTTATTGATAGGAAATGTTTACGGCGGGGACGGACACGACAACGAGCACGTTGGAGTGGGCACTAGCGGAGCTTCTGCACAACCCAAGAACCCTAACCAAACTCCAAACCGAACTCCGAACCTACTTCAAATCCCCGAACCAAAAGCTCCAAGAAGAAGACCTCCCGAACCTCCCCTATCTCTCGGCGGTTATCATGGAAACCCTGAGGCTCCACCCACCACTGCCTTTCCTGGTCCCACACAAAGCCATGTCCACGTGTCACATTTTCAACCAATACACTATCCCCAAAGAAACACAAGTCTTGGTCAACGTTTGGGCCATCGGCCGCGACCCAGAAACATGGGTTGACCCGATTATGTTTAAACCCGAGAGGTTCATATCCGACCGGAATCCGAGAGACTTCAAGGGACAGGATTTCGAGTTTTTGCCGTTCGGGTCGGGTCGACGGATGTGTCCGGCTTTGCCTTTGGTATCACGTGTCTTGCCGTTGGCCATTGGGTCGATGGTGAGGTCATTTGATTGGGCTTTGGCCCATGGGCTTAAAGCAGAAGAAATGGACATGGGAGAAAGGATTGGTATTACATTGAAAAAAGATGTTCCCTTGGAAGCGATTCCCATTCCGTATCGAAAGAGTTAGAGCATCTTCGTTCGTGGGGTAGAGATTCTAATAATTTCTTAAATATATTATTTTAATATTTTTAATAAAATTTAATTATTTATTTAAAATTTAAATTATATTAAAAAACTCAATCAATTATAGAAAAACAACTATTATTGTCTTTGGAAACAAAAATCAAATTATTTTTTTAGCTATTTGTGCATCTACGCAATACGTAGCACGCAATTACCATATATGCAGACGTGGCTTGCAATGAGCTAAACCAACCCAACCTCCTTTCCAAAACTCAGGACTTTTGGGTCTCCGATCTCCACTCTGATTTAAAAATAATAAATACAATAGTATGAAAATACAGAAAGTAAGACAAATAGTGTTGTGTGTGTATACAAAGTTTTGGTGTATATAATAAGATCAAATCCTTTTGGGCTAAGAGCAGATGGTTGGAAAACTTGATATCCGAGTGAAGATGGAATATACGGCAATTTGAAAAACAATTTTGAATTAAATGTAGCTGCTGTAAACAATAGCAGATCAAGAACTCATATTCAATTTTCTGGAACTTTATCTTGAAATGATATATGACTTAATTGTCATTGCAAAATGTCAATTTCGCTAATAAGTTTAACAAATAAAAAGTCAAAAACAGAAAAACGTAACCCAAAGTAGTAACTAACTCGAAGCAAACATACGACTTAAACGCTTCCGATTATTATTCCGTTACAGATCCGATCATACTTTGAATCTGAAGCTCCACAGATGAAGAAAATAAACAAAACAGAAAAACAACAACACAAAGAAAATTCAAACGGAGAAAAAAGTGAAGAAAATCGGAATCACAGAGCTTTAAGCATATCCTCAGCACTACTATTGGTGAAAGCACCTCCTTCCTCGAGATTCAGAACCTTCACGACACCATCTTCCGCCAGAATCGCGTATCTCCGTGACCTAACTCCGAGTCCCACCGGCTTATCCCTCAAATCCAATTCGACTCCAAGCTTCCCAGTGAATTCGCCGTTTCCATCGGAGAGAAGCATCACCTCGTCGTTGATTCCGAGGTCTTTTCGCCACGCTTCCATCACGAACGCGTCGTTCACGGAGATACAGGCGATGACATCGATGCCTTTAGATCTGAGCTCTCCTGCCTTGGAAACGAATCCAGGGACGTGTTTCTGCGAGCACGTCGGAGTGAAGGCCCCCGGGACGGCGAATAGGATGGTTTTCTTTCCGGCGGTTAGGGAAGAGACGGTGACTGTTTTGACGTCGCCGGTGGCGGGATCGAGGTAGGAGAGAGTGGAGTCAGGGAGCTTGTCTCCGACGGAAATGGCGGCGGAGACGGTTGTTGCGAAGGATCTGGTGGTGGAAACGGAGGCGGAATTGGAGCGGCGGCTGCGGAATTTGAGGGAGAGATTAGGAGCGAGAGAGCGCGTGAAGGAGAGCGGCGCGGTGAAGGCGGCGGTGGGGGAGAGTAACGGCTTGGCGATGGAGATGGCGGTGGCTGAGGAGGAGGAAAGGAGTCTGGAGACGGAGAGAGAAGTCGCCATGGAAGCTGTTTAGCGGCTCAGATGAAATGTTGTTGTTTGGTCAGTGACTCAGGTTTGTGATTTTTTCGGATGAGTGTAGAGTGATGGAATGCTCTCCTCTGACGTTATTGGGCCTACTGAACATAAACGGGCCTATGTGTTAATTGTATTTACTTCTGGGCCTCTTCAGTTTAAATATTAGATTTCATATTTAAGGGCATATTGGAGTTCATAAAACCAAAAAAAGTTGATAAAAAGGGGGCATATACTAATTGGCAAAAAAAAGGGGAATATACTAATTTCAAGTGTAAATTCCCTTCAATAGAATATTATTTTTACTGAGTAAAGTATCAGATGTGGATGCTTCCGTATTAGATGTTAGGCTTTTTAGCAATACAAAGAAAAAAGATGTTACCAAGATCTAGTCGTCATTTTTTATATTATACTAGATTATGATCCACGTGATACGCTAATTTTTGATAATAATTGTATTTATATATAATTAAAAAATAAATAAATATTTGTTACGTATTTAATAATAATTATATTTATATATAATAAAAAAATAAGTACATACCCGTTGCTGGTAACCGGCTAAATTTGATGAATATAAATTTTTCGAACTTGATAAATATAACTTTAAACTTTCANTGAATATAAATTTTTCGAACTTGATAAATATAACTTTAAACTTTCAGCTTATTTTTTTTATTTTGAATTTGATATCAATAGTTAAGAAATAAAAAGATGGAAGCACACAATTAGACTTTATATCTTATATATAATGATATACATAACATTTTAGGAGAATATTTCCCAAAAATATTACATGTCATTTTTTATATTTCTCAAAAATATTATTTATTTACCATTTTTTATCTAAGAATAAAACTTATTTTCCTATAACTTATTAATAATCTTTTTTTTTATTTTACTTTTTTCACCACGTTGTTATTTCCTATTTTCTTTTATAAATTTGGTCATTTTACTTTTTACATAAATAACATATTGTATAAGTAATTTTCTTTTTCATTTATTTTTGACTTTTTTTCACTACATTGCTATTATTTCTTTTTCTTTTTTAATATTTTACCAATTATGTTGATAGTATTTTTTTTTTTATTTTTTATTATATTGACACGTGTCAAAATCTAGATTAACAGTGATACATGTAGCGATCTGGTGAGTTATAATTTTACCTACATGTCACGCTCACATCGTACGCGTTCAGCTTTGTATAATAAGATAAATATGTATGTTATAATTAGTTATTTAAAACAAATAAATAAACTAGGACAAATTGTTTTGCATTCCCATAAATTAATTAAGATATTTTTTCCCCCACAATTAAAAATTATATAGTTGACAATGACCGGAAATAGAGAAAAAAAGTAAAATTGTTGTTGGAATCCTAATTGCATAAGCTTGTTCAGCATCTGCACTTGAATAGAATAATCAGAAGAATCCAAAATAGAATATTAGATCAAATAAACAGGCGTTAAAACAGAGATATTGACAAAGAACCAAAAAAAAAGAAAGATGCCAATGGAATATGCTTCGACCTGAGTTGGTAAGCTGCGATCGTTATTCCACCTGTCCTTAAGGTTATGTTTTGTTACATGCACACCCCTCTTACTTGGGTCCCCAATTCTCAACAGTCGACCGTTACCTTGTCATAAGTTTGTTCAACCTTTTTACTTTATAAAATAAAATTAACCTATATATATTTGTGGAAATTCCTAATGGGCTATGGTAATTAAAACCCAATTGCTACTAGACACTTGACGCTTATTTTTAAAGGTTAGAATTTTAAGATCCTACCTACATCATGAGCTTAATTTATAAGTTGCTCTTTTCCTTCTATATTAATTGCTCAAAATCTATGTGCATTTGATAAACACGATCGAGTTGATATTTATTTCCCTATTAGTTTATTACTTGTTATAGTGTTTAGCTGACTCTCCAAAGTCGTATTTTTACTTGGGCAAGGAGCAAAGTGGAAAAAGAAACCTCTTGGTCGTCTGCAAAAGGCGTGCAACGCATCGTTTTAACGTTTTGCATATTTTTTAGATCGTACGGCTATTATTAGATCTCAGTACTTCTAATCCGACGGCTGTAATCTAAACTGAACAGTTTCTCCTTTCCCGTTATATATGAAGCTAGAGCCTAGACGCACATCTGTGTAAATCAAGCTTCTTCGAGCGTTCTTTTGCAAAACCCTCGAGCTCTTCCGATTAAGAATCTAATCGACTATGGCCACTATCACCGCTATTAAAGCTAGGCAGATTTTTGACAGCCGTGGAAATCCCACCGTGGAGGTTTGTTTCTTCTTCGCTTCCGATTACTTTCACGCTTTCCGATCGTTTATATCCGATTTGAATCAAGTTTTTTTCTTCTGATTATCTGTACGAAGGATCGTAATTATTCCGATCTTTGATTATAATCTCCCTACTTTATTGCTCGAATCACTATCCGATCGTCTTTTTCACTGATCGATGTGAAAGCAGAAAGAGGACTAATGATTGTGGGATATATCTGTTCATGTTTAGGTCGATGTCCACACATCCACCGGCGTTAAGGTCACAGCTGCAGTTCCTAGTGGAGCTTCCACTGGTATGCCGCTTTTGATTTCTCATCGGTTTTATTTTTATTCTTTCTAGATAATTTCATTGTAGCTATGTTATTCGTTTGTTTGGGTTATATATACATGGATTTTTGGTTAGATTAATCTGTCTTTAGTGGATTTTTGGTCTGTTAACTTATTGTAAACTTGCCATAGGAATCTATGAGGCCCTTGAGCTGAGGGATGGAGGATCTGACTACCTTGGAAAAGGTGTCTCAAAGGTGAGTGTGGTGTTGTGGTCTTGATTATGAACAGAACAAACGTTATCCGAATGAGACTTTTTCATTTGACATGTTTTCTTATTGATGTCTACAGGCTGTTGGAAATGTTAACTCAATCATTGGCCCAGCATTGATTGGCAAGGTAACGCACCTGTTAAACCCTCTCTGCATCAAATGTTTCTAGTCGTTAAAAATTCACTTGCTCAAAAAATTGTTTTTTTTTGCTTCTTTCAGGACCCAACTCAGCAGACTGCTATTGACAACTACATGGTTCACGAACTTGATGGGACCCAAAATGAATGGGGCTGGTGCAAGCAAAAGGTGCTTTAAAAAAATTCTTGTTTGTGCATTCACTTGAGAATGGCAGATGATTTTGACTAACTGGCTTCTTTTGTCTTTAATAGCTTGGAGCCAATGCTATTCTTGCTGTATCTCTTGCTGTCTGCAAAGCTGGTGCTGTTGTCAGTGGAATTCCTCTCTACAAGGTTTGATGATCTTGCACTTATAGCTGGTCTCTTATAGCTCTTAGCACAAAACATTGTCACTTTGTCAACTGGACTTTTATGGTACAAGGCCATCTCAAATCCTTTTGCTTTGCTTTGGAATTTGGTGCAGCACATTGCTAATCTTGCTGGTAACCCAAAATTGGTACTACCTGTTCCCGCCTTCAATGTCATCAACGGTGGATCCCATGCAGGAAACAAGCTTGCAATGCAGGTATGACCGGTTGGATTCTATTTTGTGAACATTTGTATTTGAAAAACTCTTGAGCCTTAACATTTCTGACTGGCAATTGGTGTTTGCAGGAGTTCATGATTCTCCCTGTTGGAGCTTCATCTTTCAAGGAAGCCATGAAAATGGGTGTGGAAGTTTACCACAACTTGAAGGTAATCTTGATTCATTTGGGTCTTTGAGATGCTCATATTATGATGAATAGCGATTAAAGAAAGTATATGCAAAATAACATGTATATCCTCGTTACTCCTTTTAAGCGCACTGAAAATGGCTTGATTGATTCTTTCGGATTAACATGTTTGCTCGCTCATTTACTTTATGTGACTTATTCATCCTTCTTGTTCTCATGTGGATGACAGTCTGTGATTAAGAAGAAATACGGCCAGGATGCGACAAATGTTGGTGATGAAGGCGGCTTTGCACCTAACATTCAGGAGAACAAGGAAGGTCTTGAACTGCTCAAGACTGCCATCGAGAAGGCCGGATACACTGGCAAGGTCTGTCTCCTACCTTAATAGTTTACCTGTCCTTGTAACCGAAGCATAAGCCGTAAAACTAACTGGTTTCAGTCATAATTTTGTAGGTTGTCATTGGAATGGATGTCGCTGCATCCGAGTTCTACTCATCAGACAAGACCTACGACTTGAACTTCAAAGAAGAGGTAAAGCAGTCTTGTTCCTTAGAAATCCTAAACCTGATTGAGAAAGAAATCAATAACAATGCTCTCAAAATCTATCTCCGGCTTTATGTGTGTAATTGCAGAACAACGATGGTTCTCAGAAGATTTCTGGAGATGCTCTTAAGGACCTGTACAAGTCATTCGTTGCAGAGTACCCAATTGTATCCATTGAAGACCCATTTGACCAAGACGACTGGGAGCACTATGCTAAAATGACCGCCGAGGTGGGGGAGAAAGTTCAGATTGTCGGTGATGACCTGTTAGTCACCAACCCCAAGGTCTGCCACTGTTAATCAAATGGTTTCCTTAGAATTTTGTCTCTTTTTCTCTTTCTCTAACACTTTTCCATATGCAGAGGGTTGCGAAGGCAATCAATGAAAAGTCTTGCAATGCTCTTCTTTTGAAGGTAACATCCTCACCCAAAGAGTATTATTCTTCACTAATATGGGTCAATTTGGAATATTTGAAATGGTATTTAATAAATCATTGGTGAATGAACGAACAGGTAAACCAAATCGGATCTGTAACCGAGAGTATTGAAGCGGTGAAGATGTCAAAGAGAGCTGGTTGGGGAGTGATGGCCAGCCACCGTAGTGGAGAGACCGAGGACACCTTCATTGCCGACTTATCTGTCGGTTTGTCAACCGTAAGTCAAAAAAAAAAACACATCAAATAAACAATTCAAATTTCCCCTAAACAATGTTGCAAGAAATCTCCCGTTTTATGATATCGAGTCTCGTGTATTGTTTTTTTTATCATAACAGGGGCAAATCAAGACCGGGGCGCCTTGCAGATCAGAGCGTCTTGCCAAATACAACCAGGTTTAGTAACAAAATGCGTTTTTTTCTTTGTTTGATTGATAGACGATCACAATAGATTCATCTGACTGATACGCATAATGGCTAATGAATAGCTATTGCGAATTGAGGAGGAGCTTGGAGCAGAGGCAGTGTATGCAGGAGCCAACTTCCGCAAGCCAGTCGAGCCGTACTAGAGAGAAAATCGATCAAACGAGAGCTGTGTTTGGTTAAGATTTGAGGTTTAAAAGTGAAATAAAAGGATATTTTGTTTCCAGCTAAAACGGTTCTACTTTTTGGTAGAGAAGAGAGAACAGTTTGTTGGATTTTATTTTAATGTGATGTGAGCTCTGCCTTTTCAAAGGACAGTTTACTTTTATATTAGCTTTTGTTTTGTTATCGCGTGATCTTTCTGCTTATTTAACATCTACGAGGTTCACCTAATCACATGGGTCAGTGGCTTTTGGCTTTTAGAAATCAAAAACTCAATGTGTCGTCCATTCAAGTTTTTGGTTGGTGCGTGTTTGATCCGTGAGATCTTTGTTGCTTTTCACCAACTTTATAAGTGTTGAAAATATTCCATCTCCACGAGGAGATTTTCTGAAGCAATCTCCAATAGGAGATTTTCTTTCGGGAAATTGCTCATTTAATTCCTCAAATATTTGTAATTAGCGATTTTATTTTTCAACTATTGTTTGCGCAAATAAATTTTTCAACTTTTAGTTGACTTCGCAAATTAGGGATTAAAAAAGTCAGACGTTAACCTGAAAACAGCGAACTGTTAAAACTATTTATCTGTCATCGAAAAATTTTCATTTAATTCTCTAACTATTTGAAATTGACATATTAAATCCTCAACTATCACATGCGAAGAATAATTCCTCAACTCGTGGTTGACTGCGCAAAATCGTGATAAAAATAGTTAACCGTTAACTTCAAGAAATTTTGATATTCGCCATCGTTCAAACCTTTTTTATTAGATGATTTTATTGTGTAGTTCTAGGTTTTGTTAATTTTCTGAATCTACTTGATTGTAACGGATTACCATCTTTTTATTTTATTTTAAAATTGAGAGATAAATGGGTTTTTTGGCTTGATTTGTTAAAGTTTAATGTGCGGTTTATATATTTTTTTATTATTCATGGTGATTAGATTACTTTATGGACCATACATGATGAGTTCTTGAATTTTAGTTCAATGTCTCATATTGGGTTTAGAATCAAACCTTAGATGATCTAAGTTAGATCCATATATCAATATCATAATACATTTTTTACTGTTATTAATGAGTTGGTATTCCATTTACATTGTATATTAAAAATTGGTCTTACATGTGGACACTTTCTAAATGGTAGATGAGGAAGAAAAATGTATGAACGATGATAAAGATCAAATTTTTTTTAGGTTAACGGTTAACTATTTTTATCACGATTTCGCGCAGTCAACCACGAGTTGAGGAATTATTTTGCGCATGTGATAGTTGATGATTTAATATGCCAATTTCAAATAGTTAGGGAATTAAATGAGAATTTTTCGATGATGGATAAATAGTTTTAATAGTTCGCCGTTTTCAAGTTAACGTCAGACTTTTTTAATCCTTAATTTACAAAATCAACTAAAGATTGAAGAATTTATTTACACAAATAATAATTGGGAAATAAAATAACTAATTGCAAATATTTGAGAAATTAAATGAACAATTTCCTTTTTTTTCTCTATGCTTTTTTAGTAAAATATGTATACATATTTGCTTCAAGTTGTCTCTTTCGAAAATTCAATCACAAAATTAGAGATCCACTACGTCCTGAAAAAAGTTGACCATATCTTGACTTTTCCCGTTTATGCCCGTTTCTTAAATGTTAAAATTTAAAAAGCCCCAAAAAAATATTTTTGTAGAAAAGAATGCAGGCTGTGGGGTTCGAACCCACGCGCACTTATGTGCAGAAGAACTTAAGTCTTCCCCCTTAACCTCTCGGGCAAACCTGCGCTTCTGTTTTCTCAATCATTCGTAAATTATATAGCTAGTACCGATTGGTCGTTATTTAAAATAATAACATCTTCGTCGAGATTGTGATTTCTTTGTTGGTTTGCTTAAATATGCAATCAAACCACACCACATATCCACAAATCCCATTCAATATCGTAACCTAATACCTCAAAATATATACCAAAGCTTAACCACAAATCCTGAGGACATTGATAGATCACACTTCTGTTTCCTCTATATGTTCCTCTTTCATCCTCATATCCACACAACAATCTCTCTAAGTAAGTTACAGTAAGAGACGAATACATTTACAACAATGAAGCAAATGTATCCAAATATAGATCAAATACCAGAAATTGCAATGCAACAACATTCCCTGGTTTTATTTTCTCTCGGTTTCAGAGGTTTTACATAAACTCTGTCAAATCTAATCTTCTCTTCTGAATAGAGGTTTTGTTCCCCATTCGTTTCATATCTTAGGAAGTAAAGTAAAGTTGCTTTTTTGCATCCGCAAAACATGTAAACCCAAAGACAAAAGAGACAAAACTGTATGAAACTTACCAAAATTAAAAAAAAAAATCTTTTCTTTTGCCTCCCAAAGTTTTTGCTTCAGCAAAGATCATATCTTTGAGCGCTTCAAGTAAACAACTACGGCTATGCTCGTTAGAAGAACAGCTCCAGTAACCACCACACCACCACGCCATGTAACCCATCCGCCTCCTTTTCCTTCCAGAGAATTCGCTTTCTTGAGTTGACCCGTTTCCAAACTCAAGCTCCTTGTTGTCTCGGTGAAGTCCAGATGCAGCCTCAAAACCTTTTGTCCTGTAGACCTAGCAAGAGTAACAGCACCAACCAAATCGCTATCCGATGTAATCAAAACCTTATCACCTTCATCATCCTCATATATGATCTGAGGCCGTTGTTCCGGATTGGTGTTGTTGCTGCCAATTCTCTGCATCACAATACCCATCAGCTCGTCGAGGTTTTCAGCAGCGGAAGTAAACCGATGTACACGGCCCTTAAGATCTTCGAATTTGAAAGAAAACGAGTTCCCGAGCCCTAGAGATGGGTAAGAAGTGAGCTTCCCAATATCTGAATGATGCATCATTGCCGACATTTCGCTATGAGTGTCGGAATCATCAGGCGGCTCTAAGGCAAGAGCTGAATCCCAGAATTTCTGCATCATCGTGTTAGCCATATCGTTCACAGCTCCAGAACTGTTCTCAACCATTGAAATAGCAGCGTGAGTTATCTGAAGAACATCTACACAAGCTGCAGCTGATCCGTCTTTATCTATAATTGGGAGATGTAGAAACTTCCCATCATGCATTGTATGCAATGCATCCAAAATCGTCGTTTCCAAAGATGCACATTCCGGATTTGGTGTCATCACCTTCTCAACAAGAGTCAATTCAGGAGATAAATTTTGCGCCACCACTCGCATCAGAATGTCCTTTGAAGTCAGAATTCCCTGGATTTTGCTCCCCATGGAAATGATTACAGAGTTCACCCGCAAATCCCGCATCCTTTTTGCAGCAACATAGACAGGATCTGTTGGTGCTACAAGTGCAACCTTTGAATTCTCTGTGATTATCGTTGACAAGGCGGGCTTAAACATTCTCTCCCTCAAGGTCTCAATGAAAGCATATGGCGCAGAATACCCGCTTCCCATTTGCTTCTCCACACCTTCCACTGCAGCTGCCAAAGCACTGCCTTGCTCTGCAGCTTTCTCCATCCTGGAAATGGCATCGTATAGACACTTTGTGATGTCCAACAAAGCAACGACTTCGCCGTTCTCCACAACAGGCAAGTGCCTGAATTTCCCTTGAACCATCTTCTGAAGAGCCTCTATCGCCAAGGAATCAGAGGTGACGAAAATAGGATTCCTTGTCATGACCTTAGAGACCAAAGTCTGATCCGGTCTCAACCCTTCAGCGATGACTCTTGTAGCTACGTCTTTGTCAGTACAAATCCCGGAGAGGAGAGCACTTGAATCAGTCAAGAGAACCGCATCAACACGCCGAGACGCCATCCTTCGACAAGCATCAAAGACAGTGGTTCCTTCAGGAATAGTGAGAGCTTTGGATAAACGAAGCTTCTTGACTGTTCTCTCTCCGCTAGGAGGAGGCTGAGAAGGAGGTGAATTGGGTTTGGAGGTGTTCCCATTGACGCTTCCGTTCTCTGATTGGACTGGTTTCTTGGAGGCTGCTTGTCCTCGCCGTACACTCGAAGTGCTCCTCCTCCCTGATGTCGAAGAAGGCCCCGTCGCTTGGCTACTCATATCGATCGATCGATCAATTTAGGGTTTTCTTAGAACCTGAATCTGAGAAAGATAAGGCTTTAGATGTGGCCGCCGATATAAAAGCTCCCAGAATCAGTCCTAAAAATATGAAACGAAAGACCTTCAGAAATCAGCTTTCTCTGCGATGAAAATTCAAATTCAAAACTCAAATACGAACGAATTCTATCTACCCACAGATTTGAAAGAAAACAAAAAAAAAAAACTAATCGTATGACGATGCAATAAAGACGATCAGATTCATAACTCAGGGCTTCGAATATCAAAAGAGCAAAGACGAGACAAATCCGATGCACATACACGAAAAATGAAATCAGGTCGAAAGAGAGGAAAATGATTTGGGATTTTAACAGGCGAGGGAAATGATGATGACATTAGGAAGTTGAAAAGGATAAAACTTGAAACCCTAGAATTTGAGTAGAAGATTGGGATTAGGGTTTACCTTCTTCCACCTCTGAAGCACTTTGTACCAAAATCAAACGGCTATTACCAATTGTCTTTGGCCATTTCTCTTTTTTTTCATTGGTTCTTCTTCTTCCGCGTGTGTGGTGGTTCACCACCCTCTTCTTCTTCTTCTTACTTAATTTGTTTCAACAATAAATTATAATCTACGACTAATAATTTATTTCCATTAAAAATCTGCTATATAAAAGTAAATGTATTTCCAGAAGAAAAAAAAAAAATCTGAAATTAAATTTTGAATCACCAACAATAAAGAAACCCGCGACGAATATGACATCATCGCTTTTATCTTAATGGCTACATAAATACAAATTTTATCATCAATGTCCATAAAAATATTTGTGTGGGTTACAGAAAATGGTCAAATGATTTAACAAATTAAAATATATTGACAAAATTACATATATGCAAGTAGCCAAGTTGGGTTGCTTCTGGTCAACTGGCCCCACGACTGTTTGCTACAAGTAGTCAAATGTAATTAACCTCTTTTAAAAAGTTACCAAATTAACCAACCTGTGGTTTGGTTTGGTAGTATTTGATCGGTCAGGTTTTTTTTTGGTTAATAACCGGTAATGATTTCTCACCGGCTTAACGGCTTCAGTGAGCAAGCCATTAAGCTCACGCTGTACTTGGCATAGCAATTCAGGGATTTAATTAGGAACAATGCTAAGTTTATGGTTCGTTTGAAATTAGGAGTCTAAGGGTCTTTTTGCAATTGTTTCCTTAATGAAACAAGTGAACTCATCAGAGTCCACTAGCTTCCCACTAAAAAATTGAAATTGTTTCTTTTGCCATCTGAATTAAACAAAGCCAGAGGCGATACAATCGATTCGAATGCTTCATCTTCTACTTTGAATCCTTCTGCTAATGCTAGATATGGATCTCCGTCTTCTTCTACCATCTCTCATTCCCTCATCGCAATCTGTGAGCTCTCTCTCTTTAGCTTTGATTCAATGTCGCTATTGTTCTTGGTTAGCTTTTGATCAATTTTGTTAAATTCGAATTTCTGGGTTTCTCAAATATTTTTTACGAGATTCAGGTTTATGTGCTTGTGTTTTACTTCGTTTACTTGGCGGTTGCTGGAGAAATTCTCCCCGGGAAAGTTATTCGCGGCGTCCTTTTATCAGATGGCTCTCAACTTCGTTACCGATGCAATGGTTATTTGATCTGATTTATTCTCTATAAACTCCTGAGATGCTTTGAGCTCGAAAGTTTAATCTCAATTAATTTTGTTAATTTCTCCCCCAAACAATTTCAGGTCTATTGGCACTAACATTGTTGGTCGCTATTTTGGGAATCTCTGCAAAACTCGGCATTGTATCACCTCTTGTAAGTGTAGTTACTATCTGTGATCATCTATACCAATGTTAAGATTTCAATCCGAATGATACACTTTTAGAGAGAAGAGAGTTAAGATTGCAATTGCTTTCTCATACTCATGGCGTCGAGATGTTTGCAGGTGGTTGCTGATAGAGGACTTGAGCTACTCTCAGCTACTTTTATCTTCTGTGTTTTGGTAAGATGATTAAAATCCTAATTGAAGTTGTCTTGATCGTAATTCTTTTTACCACAGGATCAGATTTGTACCTCTTAGTTTATTGATTTACTTATGATGGTGTAGTGTTTTAAACTTCATGATTTCTCTTAATCTTCTCAGGTGACATTAGCATTGTATGTTACTGGGCGCAGTTCCTCGGATAAGAGTTCTTCCCTAAAGCCTCATGTTTCAGGAAATTTTGTGCATGACTGGTACTGGCATAATACATTTGTAGATCTACTCATTTTTCTTATCCCACAAACCACTGTGTTAAAGTTATATATTTTGACTGCTGCCTGAGCAAAACGTAATCTGGTACACTATAGAGTATGAAACAACAATTTGGACAATATGATTCTATAAAACCACGAAGAGTGTCCAGTAAATTCTTTTAGAAAGACTGTAGATTGCTCTTTAATCTTATTAATTGTTAGTGACATAGCTTTTGAATTTTCCCATTGAAACTAAAAGTTCCTGTTTATGTCCTTTGCTTGCTTTCTTCCAAACAGCTGCTTTGATTTTTTCTCATCTTGTTTGTTTCATGTAATAGGTGGTTTGGAATACAACTGAATCCTCAGTTTTTGAGCATCGATCTCAAGTAATCCATCTTTCCGTTTTTTCTTCTATTTGTAAGCACTGTCAGCATCACTGCTTCAGTTTGCGTAGTACACATATCGAGTAGCAGGTTAATAATTCTATCTATAGTTATGCATGCTTATGATGAAGGAAATTTTTCGTGTGTAGGTTTTTCTTTGTCAGAGCCGGGATGATGGGATGGCTGCTTATCAATCTCTCTATTCTGGCAAAAAGTGTGCAGGATAGTTCCTTGAGTCAGTCGATGGTCCTTTACCAGATTTTCTGTGCGGTACATTTGGGTTTACTTACAACTCCTACTTCTTGAAGTTCTGATCATCCGTGTTTTATTAGTTTTGATTAACTTTGTAATTGCAGTTATATATATTGGACTACTTTGTTCATGAAGAATACATGACCTCGACGTAAGTTCATGGCATCTTGAGGAAACGCATTTGTCGTACCAAAATGTGACCATTTCCTTTATTCCACTTACTTTGATCTTTCTAAATACTGTGTCATTTTTTATTTTACTTTTTTCAGGTGGGACATAATTGCAGAGAGATTGGGCTTCATGCTAGTGTTTGGAGATCTTCTGTGGATTCCTTTCACTTTTAGCATTCAGGCATGTAACTGTGAGCTTGAACACAAAAACAGTACATACTTAAATTTATCTTATTGACAGTATTTTCTTGGCATGTAACAGTTATTCTCAGAACCAATATCGTTCTTAAGTGCTTGATCACTATGTGACTGGGTTGTCTTCTCTGTGGTACAGGGATGGTGGCTTTTGCACAACAAAGTAGAACTAACAGTTCCTGCTATTGTAGCCAATTGCCTTGTGTTCTTGATAGGGTGAGTTCTGAGTCACTGGGTTATTTACATTCTTAGAAACTAAACTAAGAAACCAACACATTCTTTTTTGGCAGATACATGGTTTTTAGAGGGGCTAACAAACAAAAACATATCTTTAAGAAGAACCCAAAAACACCTATATGGGGTAAGCCTCCAGTGGTCGTTGGTGGAAAGTTGCTTGCTTCAGGCTATTGGTATAGTCTTTTTTCTCATTCTCTAGTTTCTTTGATTGGTTTCGCCATCTCTGTCTGTGATATTATTCATCATGTTGGGAATGGTGAAGCGAAAATTCCGCAATGATACATTTCCAATATATCACAGGGGAATCGCAAGGCACTGTAATTACCTTGGCGACTTGATGCTTGCTCTCTCCTTCAGTTTGCCCTGTGGAATAAGGTAACTTCTTCTGCATGAGTTCATCTTACAACTACCAATATCGGTATAGAACTAATACCGATATTCAAACTTCTTAAGTCGAGAATGTTTATCCTAAAGACCGATTTGAGTAAGTTTAAACCTGAGATTTGATCGATAGTGTCTGAGTCTGAGATTCTCTTATCTTTAAGACAGCCATTTGAACTTACCAAAGCTTTTCAGTTTCATTGTCTGGGGATTATACAACTAATCTTGCTTCTTCTTTTTTATGATGTTGTCTTGTGTATTCTCAGTTCTCCAGTTCCATATTTCTACCCGATATACCTTCTGATACTATTGATATGGAGAGAACGAAGAGATGAGGTTCGATGTGCAGAGAAGTACAAGGAGATTTGGGCAGAGTATCTTAGACTTGTCCCATGGAGAATACTTCCTTATGTCTATTAACTGTGCCAAGTCTTTGAGATTCATCCTCTTCTGTTTTTCTTTCATCTTCTTGTTTCAGTGTGACATTAGAAGATTCCATTATGGCTTTTAGCAATGTTTAGATTGATACTTTGATGCACACGTTTGAGAATTCTACTTTTTATTATTTGGCATTTTTATCAAAATATTCTGAATCTCTTAAAAATCAGCTTCATTTTGTGATTATCAGAAGCAACCGTTTCCAGTCTTGCCTTTCTTGCAAAAAGAATGGAACTTGTTTCAAGAGTTCTATCATCAAATAATGTCTTATTTTTCATACTTCATTTGTCTATTTCCGTGTCGGAGCGTTCAATATTGTTGATGTATCATAGAGATTATTTCATCAAACAACAACTTCAAGATAAATACGACACAATGAGACGTTATGGACAACATAACTCCAAACGCAGATGGAAATTGAACTCAATAATTTATATATACACTCAAAAACATTATTTGAAACTTTCAAAATTAGACATTAACATTAAGTTAGTGACAGATGTATACTTTTATGCACAAGAGAATAGTAAATTACTGTGGTCATTATTTGCTTTCATGAGTTTTTTTTTTTTTTTCACTGAAATGGATTTTTATTGAATTTCACATGAAAAGAGTACAAGAGCCGGTGGGAATACAAATCTCCGGAAACTGAGCCGGAACTACCGGAAACTTAGCCCCAAAACGGGGAAATTTTTTAAACCCAAACAAAAGGAGTACAAACCCAAACCCTAAAACAAATTGCCACAAAATTTTTAATCTACTGTTTCACGAAGCTTAACGAAAACAGAAGAAAAACAAACATCGCCGGAAAACCTTCGATTTTGGAAATTCTTCTGATCTTCATGTCCTCTCTTGGAAATAGGGGTCTTCGGAAGTTTGATTTTGCTTTTAGTGAGTGGTGATGCGGTATAAAACCGACTTGCTACACCGGTGCTTTCATGAGTTTTATATATCAAAATTCATACGTTGACCAAAAAAAAATCAAAATTCATAAATATCAAACATCATATATCTAAATCTAAAAAATGTTTCTTATAGCAACCATATGATTCTTGTCATTTCCCTTATAGCAACCCTTTTTTTAATGTAAATGTCATTGTCCACCACATTAGAGATGATGTAAATATCATTATAATAATATACTTATGGAAACGGAACACTACTAATAGACGAATGAATATAATCAATATATTATGAATATATACATAATTCATGCAAGGACATCATTGATGCTGAATATTGATGCATACCAAAAGGCAAAAATTAAGAAAGGAGTTTTTTCTTCTTCTTCTTCTTTTCTTTGACATCAAGAACGGAAATTTTTATTTTGGGTCTAGTTTAAGAAATGGAAAAAGGTTTACAAAATTAATTGCACCATCTAATCGAGTTGGAAACAGACCATAGACATCCGTCATTTTCTTACAGATCTTTATACAAATGTTCTTTATTTCTTTGGTAGGTTTTGATTTCTTTTGTTTTCTTATTTTCGTCTTAAATACCAGATTTCCTATTTTAACATCATTTTCTTAACTACCATTAAATACCATAATATTTGTTCCCATCAAGATCTAATAATATGTCGAATACATGTCAAAATCATGTAGTTCAAGAAAACAAAAAGTCAAATTCCTGTAAATAAATTGTTCTAGTAAGACGTATAGTATCATTTCATAACTACTGCACATAAAATCCGAAAAAAAACCCCAAAATATAGAAAAAAGAAACCCATTAAAGATCATAAAAGACACCTTTAAAACTTCAAAATGTTATTTAGAAAGAAAACAAAAATATCTTTACTCTACGTTTTGTCGGTAGAAGGCAAAAGACCTTGATGGGTTGATGATTCAGGGATTTCAAGAGTCGCAACTGTTTCGGTTATGTGTCTCTTATCTAAATCTCATACTTAATTTTCTATGTTTTGAGATCTCAAAGTCGCATTTTTCTGTGAATCTACATAAACAAACATTTTTAATAAGAATATTCTATTGGAATATCGTAGTCGAACTGTCTAAGCGTTCATTATGATAGAAAAAAAAAGGTTTAATTATAATTATTAGCATTTTAATATTACAGAAAGTAATTCGCTTTTGAAGGTTAGAGCCGGAGACGGTTTGGGCCGTGGTGCGGCCGAAGTCATGCTCTTGCAGAATTAACACGCTAAGTTACCAAATTACCCCTCAGCTACTCCGCTGTGAATTTACATTTTTAAGGGGTAGAATCAAGATTAACCAAAACTGCAAACAAAACCACGTGAGATCCAACGGCTGAAAAGCTGTTTCTTGGAGAACATGCCACAGATCTAACCCTTAATTTAACATTTTCACCAACCAATAGAGTCTCATCTGCAGCTATAAATAAACCAACCCTTTCCTCGACTGGTCCACTGGCTTCATCTCTCTCGTCTGTCTTCTTCCGCATCTCTCTCTAAGTTTCTCGACTAATCCGTCAAATCATGTCTGCCTTCACCAGCAAATTCGCCGGTAAGATCTATCTCTATCTCTTCCTCGAATCTGTTTATCCCGTCTTCGCAATTACGTTTATTCGATTCGTTCATTGTGTATTACTTCTCATGAAAGCGTTAGATCTGTTGTTTGCTTATTGTTCGCGTGTTGAACTGTCTAGATCTGATTAGATGCTTCACTTTTGCTTCTTCTGGGACTTGAAATAGATCTGTCGATGATTTCGATGATTCAAAATTAGCGTAGATCTGATTCAGCTGTTCATCAGGTTTAGACTCGTCGGGTTTCTTATAAGATCGATCTGTCATAGTAAATTATCGGATCTAATCATTTGTATTCTCGATCTGAAGTTCTCAGTCGTTGTCTCTTATGTCGATTGTTTTTGTATTCGTTTTCGTAAATGTTTATGCGTTTTCCGTTTTTGAAACCTTCGCAGATGAGCTGATCGCTAACGCTGCCTACATCGGTACACCCGGAAAGGGTATTCTCGCCGCCGATGAATCCACCGGAACCATCGGAAAGCGACTTGCGAGCATCAACGTCGAGAACGTCGAGACCAACAGACGTGCTCTCCGTGAGCTTCTCTTCACCGCTCCTGGTGCTCTCCCTTGCCTTAGCGGTGTCATCCTCTTCGAGGAAACTCTTTACCAAAAGAGTTCCGATGGTATGAACTGAATTCAAAAACATTTTTTCGTATATGTATATGTATTCACTGTATGTGTATGTAGAGATTTCTTATTGGTGTTTGTTTTACGCAGGCAAGCTTTTCGTTGATATCTTGAAGGAAGGAGGAGTTCTTCCCGGTATCAAAGTTGACAAGGGTACCGTTGAGCTAGCTGGAACCAACGGTGAGACCACCACTCAAGGTCTTGACGGTCTCGGCGAACGTTGCAAGAAGTACTACGAAGCTGGTGCCCGTTTTGCCAAGTGGCGTGCTGTCCTCAAGATCGGCGAGAACGAGCCATCCGAGCTATCCATCCATGAGAACGCATACGGATTAGCTAGATACGCTGTTATCTGCCAAGAGAATGGTCTTGTCCCGATCGTCGAACCCGAGATCCTTGTCGATGGATCCCATGACATCCACAAGTGTGCTGCTGTCACCGAACGCGTCCTTGCAGCTTGCTACAAGGCCCTTAGCGACCACCACGTCTTGCTTGAGGGAACTCTCTTGAAGCCTAACATGGTCACACCCGGTTCAGACAGCCCCAAGGTTGCACCAGAGGTCATCGCCGAGCACACCGTCCGTGCCCTCCAGAGAACCGTCCCAGCAGCCGTTCCAGCCATTGTGTTCTTATCCGGAGGACAGAGCGAGGAAGAGGCAACAAAGAACTTGAACGCAATGAACCAGTTGAAGACAAAGAAGCCATGGTCGCTGTCTTTCTCATTCGGACGTGCGTTGCAACAGAGCACTTTGAAGACATGGGCAGGCAAAGAGGAGAACGTGAAGGCCGCTCAAGAGGCATTGTACGTGAGGTGCAAGGCTAACTCAGAAGCCACCCTTGGAACTTACAAAGGTGATGCTAAGCTTGGTGATGGAGCCGCAGAGAGTCTTCACGTGAAGGATTACAAGTACTGAGAATCGTCGTCAATGGTTTCTGTTGCGTCATCATCACCCTCGATATATTTCTAGGGGTTTTTACTTTTTGCTTGAGATTATCGGATTAACGATGCTTTTTTTTCTTTTTCAATTTCTTTCGATTTGCGTTTTGATTTCGGTTGGGTGTTTTTCTTTTAGAATGAGTGTTTAAAAAACGCCCAAATAAAAAGGCCATTTGAGGTTGAACTTTTCTAGACCTTTTTTGGGGATTTGAAAACAGTTATATGTTGGTTTTCCCTAATTGAGCCTAATTTACTGTCTTTCGGTTCTGATTTCTGGAAAATTTTCTTTTTAAATTGTTTGCTCCAAATCTTCGGCTTAATCACTCGTTTTTTCTTCATATGCAATTCTTTTTCAACAAGGAAATTTGTCTCAAAAGCGTTCTTGAATCTGTTTTCAAGAATATAACCCACTAAGCTCCGAAGCTGTTACCAAGAGACGCAAGGAGCTTCAAACAAGAATCAGAAACCTGGGAAGAGTACACTTTCTTAAACACGAAACAATTTATGGATCAGTGGATACTTTTACTAAGTTTAAGACGATTTATTAAGCCATGTTATGTTGTACGCTTATTCGCTAATCATTCTTATTAAAAGATGGGCCTCAAAATGGGCCTACTGTTTGAGTGGTGTTTTTAAGTGGTTCTCCACCAAAATATATATCAGAAAAGCATTTGCTTTCCAGGTCATATTAGACCAAATAGTTTGGTAGTATATTGATTACTAGATTAGCACATTGTTTTGTCTCTAGGATCGAATATTTCTATCTCACCAGCTCCATGAAATCATCTAATCTACTACATTCAAAGAAAACGGGTGTCTGATTCTGATTAGTTAGAATTGTAGCGATAGACTAATTGGTGTAGATTAGCCGTGTGTGTTCTACTAAAGATCAATTAGTGATATTAATTTTAAATATTAATAATTCTAGTTTGAAAACAATAATTAAAAAATGTTAAAACCCGAAATTTATTGCGTCTATTGTGAGTCTCAAGATATGATAATACTTTGACAGGAAGTCTCGTTTCAATTTCAAAAGCACACCCTCGTCGGCGAGAGACTACTTTTCCAAAAAAGTGAAAAAGCTAAAAATAGTTGTGGGGAAAAGAAATTAAAATAAAGCTAAAAATTAAAATAAATAAAATAATTTTTGAAACACAAGAAAAGATAATTCAAACTTACAAACCCCTTTAGCATTCAGTAGCCAAAGCATTATCCCATTTCCCTTCCCTAATTTGGTTAATCAAAAACATAAACACCCATCATAATTTTACAAATCAACCCACAATCCATTAAAAAAAAACACCCACAAACTAAAAAAAACCACACGAATTTCACATCTTCCAAAATGAAAAATAAATAAATAAATACATGAAATAGAACCATATGCCTAAGCCCAATTAGTTCTTGATTGGTTGGTCTTTGTTTGTGAGATAGATTCACTCAGTTTCTATGCTCTTGCTTAGCTCCTCGAGCTTCTTCAACCTCAGCTTCTCGCTTTCTCCAACCAACTGTCCCATCTCCCCAGGGAGAAAAAAAAAGAAAACAAACCAATCCGGTTAATGTCTATTAAGCGCAAAAATAAACTCGGTTTTGGTCTCTTGATTCAGCGAAATTAGAACCGAGAATTTCGAAACTAACCTCCATTAACTTGGTGATCAGCTGAACTTTCTCACGGTTCTTCTCGTTGAATGTATCCAATGCTTCTTTGTATTCCCTCTCCTGTTTCATGTCATCACACAAACAAAAACATGAGTTTCAGGTTTTGTTCAGTCTCCCGGGATAGAATCAAAGATCAATGAGAAAACAAGTCTTAAAAGTTTTGAGTTTTGTGAACCCAAATCTTGTAAAATCAAATATTTTGTCAACACCTTAACAACCCAAAACCTACTCAGTTGACATTTAGGAACTGCATATTTCGGAGTTTTGGGCAATGAGACATATTTTAACGGTAACTGCTCTCGAATGAAACAACTGCTCTTGACAAGTATTTACCTTCTTTTGAACTGTCGCACCTAATGGTTTGAGTTCTTTGTTGACGCTATCAATCTTCTTACGCACCCAAGAAACTTCTTTCCTCATAGGATCTGCCATAGACTCAAGCTCCTGAAACAAAAACATGATCGTTCCCACAAAGTCAAACCCTTTCGTGAGAACAGAACTTGTGAACCCAGAAGAAGCAAATGTTCATGTTTAATCGAAGCTTTCACTTGACTGTGTGATGTGAACTAATCTCCATAAACTTACAAAACCCATTTACTCAACAGCAAAGTTAGTTATGTGTTCACCAAATTGAGTACATGCAGAATCAATTGCTTACAAGATAATTAGAAGGTGAGATCATGACCCAATTTGAAACCAAAGCTAAACCATTTCCGTTATAGATCATTCTCAGATCATGAAATTTTCAAAAAAATTCCCACTTTGCCCTTCTATCCCCTGAGTCCAGAATCTACAATTTCACATCTTTAAAACCCTAATCTTCCAAAATCGCAGAACAGCAACAAAATTCCGAATCACTAAAGCACAAACAAACATAAGTAAATATGCATGCGTGACATTTAAAACTATTTGAGCTTGAAAGCTCAAATAATTTCGCCGGAAAATCTCTTGAGATCTTCGAATCCAAACTTTTAAGAGCAAAAATCAAACAAACCTCGCGGATGTTGGCGAGACGTCGGGTTTCTTCCTCGACCCGACCCAGCTGAGCCTTGACCCGTTCACGAACCTCCATTTTCCTCTTCTCGATCTCATCCTCTTTAGCCCTAAAGGCAGAGAGAGCAGAACGAGCCATCTCCTCGTCTTCTCTCGACATCTGACTGCTGAAGCTCAAGCTCACCATGGGCTGGTTCTGCGGCTGCGCTTCCGTCGTCTGCATCTTGGATTTCTCTTCCTCCTTGTGGTGGTTGCTTTTACTGTTCTTCTTCTTCCTCAAGCCGCAGCAGGAACGCGAGCGATGCAATTCCTCTGTGGAATTCCGGTGGGGTTCTTCGATTAACCCTATTTTTACTGATTTGGGATTGAATCGAAGCAAAGCTTTTTTGGGGTTTTAATGGCGGATGTGTATGTGGTTGGATTGGGAGTTTTGAGTGGGTGTTTGTGTGTGGTAAAGGTCTCCTCTCTCACTGGCTCTTCTCTGTCCTCTTCTTCTCACTCTTTTATATTTTGTTTGCTTTCTCTGTTTTTTTTTTTTAATTTTATTTGGTGTTTTACGTATCCGTTAAACAATACTTTAATTACGTGTCGTTTGATGATTTATTTTTCTCTTTTTTTCAAAATCTGTTTTTGTTTAAAAATTATACAATTTTTAATAGCCGTAATTAGTTAATCGCATTGATCTTGTCCTATATATTCGGAGATTTGGATACAGCTACAGATATTTGCGATTATAGTTACAGATACTGATACGGAATATTTTGAATTTGAATAAACTTATTTATTCCAATGCAAGTATCAACGGATACCCAATTTTTTTTTTTTTTACATACAGTATAACTGAAATTCAGATGTTTACAAATTGATTATAAGATAAATGTATAGCTGTTATTGAATAAGATTTCTCTTTCTAAATTGTGTGAACATTCTTAAACATAATTATTGGGGGGGAAATTCATAAATTTATGTTGGTTTTATTAGCTGCTTATATAGTTCAACAATTAAGCAATATAAGAAGTTAAGAAAAGGATAAAATATTGTTTTAAAAAAAAATTCCTAGCTAAATGATTGGAAAGAAAAAAAAAATTATATTCTAATCTCTTCCTCGTCGATTTCTTTTCATCATATAAATATTCTAAGTTCTAACTATTGATTTTTGTCGTCTGGTCTTTTGACATTAATATGTTAACGGTCAATTTCAGGAATCATTTATTATTTATCTTCAACTATGGTATCATTTATTGTTAGTAAATGCAAAATCTGTTTTTATCTACTCCTATATTTTATTTGGAGTTTTGCTCGCCACTTGGCGTTCCCAAATTTTAAATGAATCCATCTTTCAAAAAAGATGACGGCTGTAAAGCAAAAGCCAAAATGTGAAGATAATATTCAATTTCTATATAACACAGCTTCATAATTAATCACAAATTCACAATAATGCAATGGCCGTCTTTTAGCGTAAATAACTTTTTAAAAATTTACACTTTCTTTCACATCGTAATGGACTAATGGTAATTATCCGTTCCATCTACAAACTCAGGATTCACCAATACATTATTTGTTGGGTATTCTGAAGTATAGAAAATTTGATAATTTCACACCCGAAAATATGAAATGGAAAAATTGAAGGAAGAAAAATAAAGTTGTTAACACAAGGCAGCTCACCAAACCATTCGGGCAATAGTATCAACTTCGTTCCAACTCTTACCTTCTCTTCTTAAACTTATTTTTAATTACAATTCGTTTTCTATGTTTTGCAGTTTGATCTGTACATCTCATCACGCCATTGTTTTTTTATGAGATATGAAACAGTGAGTTGTCTTCCTTCCTTATGTGGTATGTTCCAAGTTTGGGATGAGCAAATGTTTGGTCTTTGCACATTAGGTTTATACCTTCAAAATGCATATATATATCCCTCATAATAAGAATGTGATGGCTCTCCAAGAAAACAAGAGAACCCGGTTTTACCTTTAAGAGACATCGTTATGTTGTCTTCCGAACAATATAGGATTCAAAAATTTCAGGTCCGGTTCTTGGCATGTTTCAAGAATGTAAATGCACAACATCCACAATATTTTTGTAAATTTTGTCAAATGTAGAGCTTTTTTTAAGCAGGATCTTTTATTTATATATAAAATGTTTATATGCCTACACAATTAGAACTATTTTATAATATTGCATATGGACCACCATATTAATGAGTCGGGCCTAATAAATTCGTGAAAAAAAAAGAACAACACAAACAGAAAATAGACCTAGTAAGTTTGGTGGTGCGTGATTTATACGAGGTTGGTTGATAATTGATCCGCAAACATATTATGTTGTTTTGGTAGGAAGCTAGGTTATTTGGATAAGTTTCGTTAGTGTATTGAGAAAAACAAAATTAGAAGAAAGGAAATCATGGGTTTTGGAATGATGTCTCTATGATATGACAGGCCATAAAAAAGGATTTCACGACATGCGTGCATATCTCAGATTACAACAATATCGAGTTCATTTTTAAAGAAATTATCGGAAGAAAAAAGAAAAGCATTCTTGCTTATTACTGATTCGAAGCTGATCCGCACCGCAAGTATATATGTAGAAGTTGAAAAGGCTTAACTTAATCTTTTATTTAGATTAGTTAACAATATATGCCCGCATAACTGATAGCTTGAAGTTTTGTTAAACAAAAAAAAAACTAATATCTTAAAGTCCTAACTTCTGTTACGATTAGTTAGGTTTTTTTTTGTCAACTGTTAGTAGCCATGGGCATTCGGGTAATCGGATCGGGTTCGGGTCGGGTATTTCGGATATCGGGTATTTCGGTTTTGACAAACTGGTACCGATCGGATATTAATAGAAATTCGGTTCGGATTCGGTTCGGTACCGGGTCGGTTCGGATAATTATATAAAGAACCGAAAAT